>BMAO01015575.1:155754-190097 GCA_019973975.1 Trichonephila clavata
AGAGTAAGATTTACCTGCATTGTTGTAACACTGCATACCCGGTTTGGCTGAACAACCGGTTTCGACGCCAACTTTTGTCATTGTTTTAACACAGTTACATTGTTACAACAATGGGGACAAATCTAAGTTGGTGCCAAAAATCGGTAATTAATTAAATTAACTAACCGGTAAAAATGAATTAATATTTAAAAAAACTGCTTTAACATTAAGTGTCATCTACTACAAGTTTTAAAAAAATTTATTTGAACTTGATTGGATTAATAGAAAGTATTTTATTAACCATTGAAAATTTGAACAAGATATATTATAAAATTGAGTGAGTGAGCTAATAGTAGGAATTGAAAAAGATTCATCGTCACTGCCATCTCTTTTATCAGAAAAATAAGAATAATCTCCCTTTCTGAAAACTTGACATCTAACTCGTCTTTGGCTTTTGAAGGCTTGAAACTTATATTATTTCACACCTAAACATGAAGTTCTAATTCTCGTGAAATACCGTATTCGAGTCTGTGTCATTCATTGTATTGCTCTTTATTTATAAAAGAAACAACTAATTTTGAACGCGATATACGCGTTTGTAACATTTGAAACAGAGCAATATCCAGATGGATGAATTCAGCAGTTTTTCACTTTGAGGTTTAGAATGAGATGAACGAGCTCAGCACGTTCGTAAAGGGGAGGATAAATTAGCGCGAGGAATATTTTCGAATATAATCAAAAGCTTTTTATAGGATTTAGATATCAAGAATTGAAAACAATATATAATCATTCAACATCATGAAATACCCAGCGAAGCTAAAGGCTGACGATTAGTATTCCGAGAAATTAAAATATTTTTTTTTTCTCGGTAGAATTTTTTATAAGTTAACAATTTTTTAAGTTTTTCGAACACTGTTAACCTATTAACAAGTATTATATAAAAAAAATTAAGTCAATTCCTACTTAGATAAACAAAAAAAACTATTTTAGTTACTTTTATTAAATAGTTAGATTAACATAAATATGTATATACATATGACAGAATCACAACATTAATTGGCAATTAATTTTTATTAATTATCAATAAAGTATCGTATTGTCATCCAAAACAATCGTGTATATAAAATTTCATTTCAAATGAATGCTTTGAAACGTGAAGGAAAAAAATCTTTTAAAGTCTTAATCCAAGTAGCTAAAAATGAAGCCAACGTGGCTGTATCTGTAATTCTTTGAATAATTAATTTCGGTCTTTAAATAATTAATTATAATTAAATTATCGTATTTACATCCAAAATAAGTGTGTATAGAAAATTTCAGCTCAAATGAGCGCTTTAAAATGTGAGGAAAAAAACCTTTTCAAGTTTTGACACGCCAAAATGTTCGCTAAGTCGCCAGAAATGATGCCAACGTGGCTGTATTTGTAATTCTTGAATAATTAGTTTTAATCAATTAATTTTTATTAATTATATTAAATTACTGTATTGTCATCCAAAATAAGTATGTATATAAAATTCAGCTCAATTAAGTGCTTTAAAATGCATTTTATTAACGATTGAAAATTTGAACAAGATAAATATAGAGAGCTAATAGTAGCTAATAGTAGAATTGAAAAAAGACAGGTTGGTTGTCTAAACTAGAACTATGTTTTAAAACGACAATTTTTGACGCAGTTAAATAAAAAATGCATTTTATCATGCTTTTGAAATAAAAATATGCTATTTGTTTTTCAGAAATGTGTTTCCGCACGCTTAAGGAATTTTCTCATATTTCTACTGTTGGAAAGTTAATTATTTTGGAAGTATTTCGAAGTTGTTTGACCTAAATATTTTTCTGTGTTTATCAAATTTATTCAATATCTTATTTTCAATAAAATTTTTAAAGGCATAAAAAGTTGATACGTGATTTTTATGATCATTTCTTTCAAGATTGTTGTATAACACAGAGACCAAAGGTCTTGACATGACCATGAAAAAAGTTTTTTGCTTCACATAATAATCCATCTCTGGTGTGTAAAATCACTTTGCAATCTTGTTGCTTTACATTTCATAAACGTAAACTGAGAAAGAGATTTTTATTTATTTATTTCTTCGAGATAAATTCAGCTTCATGATATCCATTTGATCACTGGTTTTTTTTCAGAAAAATACAAAAGGAAAGAAAAACTGTTGTGATCACAGGTACATCAGAAGGGGCTAGCCTTGAAACTTTTTCTTCAAACAAAACGTTATAATATATTTACGTAACCATTTTAGAATGAAAACGCATCAGACTTCTAATGTAGGAGTTTCATCATTTTGCGGTTTTGTGGAGAATGTATTACTTTTCACGTTTTGAATATTTAACCATAGTCTACCATAACTTTATTCTATTACAGAAAACAAGCTGAGATTTATGTACTTTTTCTCGAAATTCAAAATGAAAAATCGAATTTTTTTTAAAGTGACGAGTATTATGATACTCTAGAAATTTCAGAGTTCCCTTGAAATTAATTCTCAAAAACAATATACTCCTGTTTATGAGCCTTTCTACCTATATTACAGAAGTGTAAGAATCTACATTTATCAAAACACTGTTAACGGTACTGGTTTCATTATTATGATGGAAAATTATGTTTCAAAATATGTGACAATGAGGGTTATAATGTATATATATAAAATTCCTAATAGCTGTTCAATCAGCACGGTTATTGAATCGGCTTAAGCAACTTTTCCAAGCAAGGAAATGTTTTCTAAGACAAAAGCGGAACTGGCCACATAATGGAATGTCCCAATATTCAAACAAAATGAACCAATGAAACTTTAAGCCTTAAAAATAACTCTTACTGTTCGTTTTATGAAATAAAGTTTAGTTCCTTCAGTATGCGTCAATATTCAGTTTACAATATGTAACGATGCTACTACCTATCTTCAATTAACTACCACTCTCTAATAACAAATTACAACTTTTAACTATTCACGCCTTATTCATAGTATATCTCATACTTTTTTTTATACATTACTAAACTCTCACCCTCATAACATCTTACAAACTAATCAAACTCTCTCACGCTTCTCTCTCTCTCGTAATACTCAAGAAAGGAGATATACAGGAGTGTTCTAATTGTAGAGGAATCAGTCTGCTCTGAACAAGTTATAAGGTGTTCTCAAATATTCTATTCAACCGATTTTCTGCACAAGTGGAAAATACAGTTGGAGACCACCAAAATGGATTTCGGAAAGAAGATCCGCTACAGAGCAGATATTCACATCAGTCAAATTTCTGGAGAAAACAAGGGAATTTGGAATTGATGCGCATAACCTCTTTATTGATTTTAAAACGCTTATGATAGCATTAATAGAAGGCTCTTATTACAGACATGAAAGAGTTTAAAACCCCTGATAAGTTACTAAGCTAATAGTCTGACATTAAGCAAAACAAAGATCATGGTAAAGGTACAGGATGTTCTTTTGGATCCATTGGAAATAAAAAATGGCGTTCTACAGGGAGATGCACTAGCGTGTCTTCTCTTTCATCAAGCAATATAAAAAGTGGTAAGATATTCCAATATCAGTACCATAGGAAATATCTTTAATAAATCAATACATTTGCTGGTTTTTGCTGATGACGATATCACATTGCTCGAACACCCACCACACTAAAACAAGCCTTATTATCTTTAGAGAAAGAGGCCCTCAGAATGGGACTGAAAATCAATGAGAATAAGACCAAATCCATGCCTTGCACTAAATCATTTTTTAACAATTCCCACTTTAAAATTGAAGAGTATAATTTTGAAGTTGTTGACAGTTTCACTTATTTAGGTTCGGAAATCAACAATAGGAACGATTGTGAAATCCGAAAGAGAATTACTATGGCTAACAGATGTCTTAATGGAATACACACACACACACACACACACACACGAAAATATATGAAATTGAATTTAATCAAAAGAAAACAAAAGTTCTATTGTATAACAGTCTTTTAGGATCTGTATTAATATATACATGTGAAGCTTGATCCATGTTTCAAGTAGATGAGAACATTATAAGTATATACGAAAGGAAGATTTTAAGATTTATTTTTGGAGAAATTCAGGAAAATGGAACGTGGCGAAGAAGATCAAATTTCGAGCTCTATCAATCATTTAAAGAATCTGACATCGTTAAGTTCATCAAAATACAATGAATTAAATGGGCAGATCACGTTGTCGGAATGAACGAAGACCGCACCACTAAAAAAGTCTTCAATGCCCAACCAATTGGCACACGAAGAAAGAGCAGGCCAAATCTTAGATGGATTGATGGCCTAGAAAAAGATCTTCTAGTTTTGAGAGCTAAGAATTGGAGAACACTAGCAGGAAGAAGGCTGGCCTGGGAAAGACTTCTTGAGAAGGCCAAGGTCCACCCTGGGCTGTCGAGCCACTGAATAATTGAAGAAGACATAACTTCAATATAATCAATATAGAAATATACAAAATAGAAATACAGAATTTTAATAATAAATAATAAAATAATAACAATCTTGAAATTTATACATCACAATTCAAATCGTCTAAAAAAAAAATCAATCTTATAATTTAAAATTTTTTTTTTTAAAAATTAAGGATTACATATTAAATACACATTTGCAATACTAATTAATCCTTCAAGATTGAACAACAAATTCAAGAGCATCAACTAAATATTAAGCCTTCTATATAATTAGTAAAGAAAAGAAAATCAAAGGATATTTTACATTTTTATGATTAGTTCTCAATTGGCAGCACACACAGTTTATGATTTGGTCGTTTTTCACTTAGGGGAGTTTTTAAATTTACAACTCGAACTTTCCCATCGAGTCCTTCGTACCCTTTTAATTTCCATTTAAAGGGAGGTAAATGATCTTCCTTTATGAGAACAAAATCATTTATTTTTAAATTGTACTGCTGTTTTTGCCACTTTCTAGGTTGTTGTAGCTGCGTTAAATAGCCCAAAGACCATCTGTTCCAAAATGACGGAGAGACTGACCAATCACACAGAGATTTTCTTTAGTTACACAAATTAGGCTCTGGAATTTTCTTTAACGAAGTTCCGTTTAAGAATTGCGTTGGTGTGATAGCTGTAAAATCCTCTGGATCACTGGACACAGGCACCAATGGATGGAAATTCAGGCAAGTTTCAATTTCTGCCACATGAGAATTCTTCATAAGTAAGAACCTGGGAACAAATAACACGTTTCATGTGGGTTTTCATCAATTTCACAGACGTTTCCCACAGTCTACCAAAGTATGAAGATGAAGAGGGATTAAGTTTCCACGTAACTCCTTTTTCTAAACAATTGATGACTTCATTTGAAGCCCACTTCACCATGACTATCTACAAGCACCAATAAAATTTGTTCCGTAGTCACTATACAGCTCTTCGGAACTTCTTCTCTTTACGATGAAGCGTTTAATGACAGCAATAAAGGAATTTGCTGTCAAATCTCCAGCCAATTAGAGATGAACTACCTTGAAGATGAAACACACAAAAATGCAGGAATAAGTCTTCAAAGCTCGAACACCTCGTCCTTTCCTGGGCTTCACTTAAAACGGTCCGGCAAAATCAACTCCTGATTTAGAGAAGACTCTACCTGGATACACTCTTGATACAGGAAGATCTTCCATCAACTGCTTCAAGAACACACTTTTGTAGTTAAACAGGTGACACATTTTCTTAGGATTTTTCGTAGAACCGTTCGAGCACTAATGATCCAGCATTGCATCCTTAGGGCTGAAAGTATTAATTCCGAACCACTATGAAGATATTTGTGTTGATAATGTATCACTATATCAGTTCAGTGATGTTAATGCTATTTAGGAAGAAAAATTGGATGCTTTGTACTTTTAGGTGAATTCCCATTCCTCAGCCTTCCACTGGAATCTCGGATCCTTTCATCATCTAAAAATGGATGCAGCACTATAAGTTTACTAAGAGAACTCACTTGAACTTTCCTTTCCAAGGTTTGGATTTCTTCGAAAATACCTCTCGTTGTACATGCACAATTTTCATGGATTAAGCTTGGTTCGGCTCTGCAGCATAAAGAAACCTAGTTTGTGAACACGGATAAACTTCTAAGGTTTTTGATAAACCGTAGACACCAGGCTACTTACCCTCAATAATTTTTGAAAGGAAGAATACTTGGTACAGATAACCTATCTAACACTGTCCGTTATTGCAGAAAAAACTACAGTTTTTTCATTTTTTCACATTCTACAATATCAAAAGGTATTTCTTTCATAAAACAATGGTTGCAAAGTCCTTGTTCACTGCACATCCAATCTGGACCGGACCACCATAATTTATTCTGCAATAAATACTCAACAGATGCACCTCGACTGACTATATCCGCTGGATTCTCATGATCACTACAATGATTCCATGATTTAGGATCAGACTTTTCTTGGATTTCCACCACACGAATACGTACAAACTGCTTCCACTGTTTTGAACAACCTATTATCCCATGAAGAACAATTAATGAGTCTGTCTAAAATCTAAAGTCGACAACTAAGATGTTTTCCAACTCTTACACCTATCACTGTTGTCATTAACTCAAGTCTAGGTAATGCAAGTTTTTTTAGGGGAGAAACTCTACCTTTAGACATCATAAAACTAGTCCGTACTTTACCATCATCGTTTATGTATCTAAAATAAGCAACATCACCGTAGGCTATTGGCGATGCGTCACAAAATATATGCACTTCACATCTAGCTTTGTTTAAATTTTCGTAAGATGCAAAACAATTTCTCTCTACAGAAAAATCCTTCAAACATTTTATCTCCAAACACCAGTTAATCCATTTAACCTCAACATCCCAATCAGTACCTCGTAACCAAATTTCCTGGAGCAGGCATTTAATCCTAACCACACAGGAACTAACAAAACCAATGGATCAAAAATCATAGCAGCATGCAACACGAATCGCTTAGTACTAAAAAAATTCTGTAAGCTCTTGAACAAAGACGTAACATCTAACGACAACTCATCCTTTATCGTATTCCAATTTAAACCTAACACCTGCAACTGACCATTAAAACCACTATTACTTCAAACAAGTCTCTGTTGAATCCACATTGATCTTAATTCCTCACAATTAGTATTTAATTTTCTCAAATTCATACCGGCTGCCATTAAAATTAACCACCACTCTCTAACAACAAATAAAACTTTATTTAGAATTTTTAACTACTCACACCTTATTTATTACTAACTATATCTCACACCTTATACATTGCTAAACTCTCACACCTCATAACACATCACAGACTCTACTCAAACTCTCTTTCACGCTCCTCTATCTCTCTCGTCATACATACAGCTTCCAGCACTCCCCCGGGGATACACTTACACAACACCGCTGTCGAAACAGTGCCATCTATTACCTTCAGTTTCATCTGGATTTTATCTGACAGTCATAGTGCCATCCAACATCTTTCTAACTGGCATAAAGTGGGTGATAACACAGGAGTGGCTATTTTGGAGAAACTAATACGCCTTTCATTTTTTCGCGAGATCCATCTACACTGGGTTCCTTCGCACGTTAACTTCGCGGGCAATGAGGTTGCTGATGCCCTAGCAAAAGATGGCACAGCTCAACCCGCTAGGAACTCGGCCTCTCTCACCTATTCAGAACTGCACTCCATCTATATTAACAACAAGCTATCATCTATTCCTCCTGCTCATCACTGGTATGAGGATAAACGCCCTGGTGGCTCTCTTTACCTTCAATGCAGCAGGCAGGAACAAACTATTTTATCTCGTTTCCGGAGTGGCCACCTTCGAACTTTAAATTTAAAGATGAAGACAAAGTTTTTCCTGCTTGTGTCAGGTGTTCTGCCTGCCAGGCATCTCTAGAACACATTCTTGACTGCAGGGCTTACTAAACAAGATCTATATGAAGACCCTCTAATGGTGTTGGACTTTTTACGAGTGAATGAGATCATGGACTTAGTCTAGCTTGGCTAGACATGGAGATAAGCAACAACAACAATACATTAGTATGTAAAAATCAACTTTTCTGATTTAGCCAAATTCAAATAAGAGATCTGAAATTCATACTACAGACAGTGGCATCTTAAGATGTCTTGATTTCCTGGGACCTTATTCAAAAGTAGGCCCCACCTGCGACCCTTGTAAGAAGACAATATATAGCAGGGGTGGTGCACCTCTATGAATCTCAACAAGCCATTTTTTCTAAAGAAATGTTTAATGAAATATAGACGTGCCGTCAAATAACTTTGACTTGTGATTCTTGGGAAAATACTAAAACTAAATATCAACAACTCAAAACTCTTTACTTACTACGAAAAATATATTTTGCTCTGTATAGTATTAAACGTTTTAGTTATACGTATAATTCAAATTAAATTAACATTAGTGTGACTTCTGTTGTTGCAGATTAGATGACAAGCAAGTTATATTAGGATTGTAAGATGTTACTTTTTGCAGAATTCATGCTGAAGTCATCTGCGAAACGGTTTCTAAGCGAGTCTTTAATGTTATTCCACTCTGTGAAATTAATGACTCGCAGACATAGGCGTAAAATAGGATGCGTAAAATAGTTTGAGCCAGCTTCTTCAAACAGTTAAATGTCTTTAGAATCGAATTCCATGTTTCCAAAATTTTGTTACTCGCATTTTTACTTATATTGCTTGTTAATCTTTCTGTTTCAATCAATTACAACTTTTTCCTTGTCTCAATAAATTTTTGAATCCATATTGAACTAGACTGAAAATCAATCAGTTGCATTTCAAATTCTTTATTTTTCAACCAATCGAATTGGGACAAGTTCAGTTTTCAAAAGAAGCATCAGGGTACATTAAAAACTTGAGCGTTTTCAATTATTCTTTAAACTGAGAAAATCCCACTGAAAATTCTTTGATTGAAGAATCAATTAGGAAAATAAATTCTTCTATAACTTTTTTTCGGCTGGTTTCTCATGCATATCTATAAATCTTTGAAATTTTTTTTCAAGTTTGGGAAATACTTGTTCTTTCTTGTAATAATATCGTCTTTGAAAACACGCAGTTTAGCTTTAAAAGCGTGATCTATCAAGACGATAACTGTTTTATTTGTGCCTTGAAACTTTACGTTCAGTTCATTTAAAAACAGGCATATATCTGTAACAAACATTGATTTTGAAAGTCACATAACATCCAACAACAGTAGGTATTGTTCAGTTTCTTTCATTTAGCAGAAACAGTCGGATTTTTGTTCCAAGAAGTCAACAAATCTTCGAAGTAAGTTCCCGAAATTCAACCAGTGAACATTATTATACATTGTTAAACCATTATACACCAAGTTGAATTCATCCAACAAAGCATCAAACTTTCTCTTATTTAAAGCTTGTGACGATATGCAGGTTGACTGCTTTTGTGACTAATGACAATACATTATTCAAGAGATGATAAACCGATCTCAGCATTCAAGGCTTGTTGGTGAATAATGCAGTGGCATTTAAGAATCAAATGCCCTACGTCTGTTTAAAATAAACTAATGGGACAATTTTTTTGCCCACTATGTTTGGAACACCATCAATTGTTACTGAAACAATTTTTTTCAAAGCGATTTCTTTCTCAACAAGCGAATTTTTAACAGACGTACAAAATTCAGTGCTCTTTATAGCTGTTAGCAACGATTTTATCACAATTAGTTCTTCCTTAATGTTGTTTCCTACACAATATCCAGCAAAAAAAGCTAAACGGTCAGATTTATTGACATCTGTACTTTCCTCAAGACATTGAGATATAAAAGGAGTAGAGTTAATGCAATTTTTTTGTTGATCTTTTACACTTGCGGCCATTTTTAAGATTCTTTCTTTTATTGTGTTTCTAGATAGAGGAATATCTTTGATGCTCTGAATTATCTTATCTTTATTGTCAAAATCACCAAACAGTGAGGATGGACATGGTAACCAGGCTTCCTTCAAAAACTCTCCCTCTTGAAAAGGTTTACCACCATGTCGAGCAACGACATTTGCAACCGAGTAACTTTCCGTGCTCGTATGACAATTTTTGCAGACTTATTTAACCATAGACGTTGAGTGTTTATTTCTGACTTTTATTACACTTGCAATTAATTCTTTTTGCTTTGATTCGCTCTTTTGACAAAAAGATTTGTCATTTGTTTTAAAATGCCGTTCCAAAGACGATGTTCTACATACCATTGTTACAGAACATAAAACACACAATGCTTTGTCACCTTTACTAATAATGCCATCTTTCTCAGTCCACTAAGTTTGAAATTCTCTAATACACTTACTATATTGCCCTTTTTTTTCTTTTTCGCTGAACTATCCATGTTAAATAACAGCTAAAAATCGCAAATATAACACAAATAAACTTTAAAATACAGTTATGTCAACAAAATTGACTTTGCTATACAAAGACAAACTTTGTATCATTACCAGTTGTAGTCCGCGTCGTAACTAAGGCAAGACAATAACAAACGAGTGTGCTTCCCGCCACCCGCGACCGATCACTCGCGTTTGTTCGTAATATTTCATAGTGAATATTGTTATTTTGAACTAAAATGCAAATCATTTTGATCGGCGGCGTGCCCAAAATATTGCGTCGCGTACCATCAAGGGCACGTGTGCCACTGATTCACCATCCCTGGTATATAGCAGCAAATACTCGTGCTACAAGTAGCTGCAAATACTCGTGCAAACTATAGCCCATAACAAATAAATGTGTGATACAGTCTCGCAATTCAAGGTGCAAATCGGCTTGATCGCGACTGCTGCCTTTCGACTAAAAGAATCATGATTGTGTATAATAATAGGTCTACGACTAGGCCAAGACACGGGCAACAGACATGACATAATAATGGAGTCTTGCCACTTGACATACTGTTCAAAATTCCTAATTTTTGGTGACTATAGCAAGGAATATCATTGGACGATTAAAATTATTCCGATCATGATATTATTCAAGCCGAGTCCAGAACGAGATGAGCCTACCCCCCCCCCTCCTTCGAGCCTCCTCTTATGCCTTAAGACCTCCCTGACTATAGAGGCACAATGTAGTACCTAAAAGATTAAGGAACAATAACAGTAAAAAAAAGAATTGCAAACATACCGTATGGAATGAAGCAGGAAAAAAGCTTTATTGACTGAATGATATTTGAACAAAACATGTCCAATGTCTGGCCAAGTAGGAAAATAATAAACCAAACGGATATTACTTCCCCTAACTGCAATGGTTTCGTGGTCCCATCCATTTAAACTCAACACCAGATTATTCAACAATTCTTGAAGTAAGAACTTCCATTCCTCAAAGAGCATCTGGGTCAGTTACCATCGTTTCCCGAAGTATACGATCATGTCATTAGACGTATCCTGAAAGTCTTCCTCAGATGTTCATCAATCATAGGAGCACGCTTGCCAGTCATTATGTGTATATAGCACTTTCTAGAAACTCCTGGGCAACACAGTACTCGTCTAACTGTGCATTGTAATGCTTATAGACGAAGTTTGGACCAAAGGCACCGAAAAACAGAAGCCCGTGGGGGTAACTTCATTAGAGTAACGATTTCTGATAAAAATATCTGCTCATCCACTCTTTTGATCATAATGTCACTCCAAACACGCCAGAATTACCCCTATGGCCTCTTTCCCTTATTTCATTGAGGGGGGAGCATGTCCCTACCGCACTCCAAATGAACTAGAGCCAAAAAATCACTTTTCAGACTGAAAAGATTCTCATCGAAAGGACGTGACTCTATTAAAAAGATGTCCAGCCTTTGTTTTTATTACACCACTGTAAACGATGCCACCGATAGAAGCATTCAGAATATTGGGCGAAAACGCCACTTCATGAAGGCGTAGGGCTACAGTAAACTGGATTACCTATCGTCCAGTTGTCCTACATAACTCATGATCGATATCATCCACTGCCCAGATTCGGTTCTTTTCATTTGCAAGGCGATATATATCTTTTCTTGGACGATTACCACCATCCCTAGTTACTGTAATTTTTAAAAGTTCTTTTCAGGTGTTAATAATTTTACGTAAAAAAAATTTCCTGTACAAAATAAGTGTAAAAATAAAAATGCAGCGTAGTAATGACGAAGCAAAGTGTAAGAAGCATCGAACAATAGCGGTATTGCATTGAGCCAGTGTAACATTCAGATGCACTTTTCGTTTTGTTGTACGAATTATTAAAGTAAAAAGTCAGAACAAATTCTTTTATTATTTAAAAATGATTTATTGCTCTTAAATATTGCAATAAAAGCATTTAGTAGAATTTTTCATTAACATTTTACCAAATAGATCAAGTATGACTAAGGTAGCGACTTTGATGCTTAGTTGGTACGTCAGTTTTACGTCATAGATGGGAAACAATATTTAAAACTTAATTAAAAGTCTGTTTGACTACATGTAACGCAGTCCTTCAAAATGATAAATCATTTTTAAAAGAAAATTAGTTTTAGTTTTTGCAACTCTTAAGACAGTAGATAAAATTACTACAAAATTCACTTCTTAATATTACACCGCAGTGATTCAGTATTTAAACAAAAGGGAACTAGTGAAATGTGTAGAAATATTTGTTTTCAATGAATTCAGTTTTTCTAATCGTTTGTTGAAATGTAGTTCCGTCTATTTTAATACCAGTCATTTTGTTACCCGTTCAAAGGAGGCGAAGAATATGTCAGGTTGATCTAAAAGTAGATTTTCGTAAATTTTGAAAGAAGTGTAGATTTTCACTAGTCTTTCAATATCATTAAAATAGAACAATAACTAAATTTACAAAACTGTTTCATTACAAACATTTATTATTAGAAATCACTAGCACTGAGAAAAGAACCATAGGCAGGATCACAATATTTCCTGATTATCAAGAATTGCTCAACCTCACATATACATAGCACAGCGTTTCTCAAACTGTGGGGTGCGCCCCCCTTGGAGGTCGTGATAACTCTGCGACAGGGGCGCGAAAAAAGTCGAAAACAAAAGATTATTTAAACAAATTATCATTTTACTGAAAGTATAGAAACAAAAAATACATTCTGACATAATAAAAAATAAAATGCACATTTACACTGATATAACATCCTTATAAAAGTATAAGTACTGCACAATGTATTTTATAATTAATTTAACAATATTAAGTTAAGAACAAGTATAATAATTACCAGTAATCCCATGGTTGTGTCATATATAACTATATATAAAAATCAATACTTATCTTGATTATTTGTACGGTTTATAATTAATCCCTTAACTGCCGATTAAAAGTTACACGATTCGCTCCCAATGCTACTGTTTTATTTGTAGGCGTTTTTATGTGATGTATTCAGGAGGGGGGGGAGGAATAAATAAGCAAATTCTCTAAAATAGTCATATCCTTTGCTAACAATGTCACTTTATTGTGTTCCAAAGCCATCGGAATAGTTTTATGGATAGCAATGCTCAGAAAAGGTTGCACTTTTGACAGATGTATATATACGTCCGAGAAAAGTACCGCCTTAGCTGAGCGAGACGTTTATATATGTGGGTTCCACTTAAGAGGTTTAAATCCTATTGTAGCTTTAGCATCAAAGTATGGTATTTTTGAATTCAATTCATTGTTATTGTATGGAGGGTGGCGCGATAAAAATTACGATTGAATATTGGGTCGCAAATATTGAAAGTTTGAGAACCACTGACACAGCAATAAAGGCAGCGCTCTCTACGAGACGAAATTAACGTTACTCTGAAAATATGTATTGAGTGGGCGACTTGAATGAACGTCAAAAACTTTGTTAATTGGTTTATTTTTAGTTTAACGTCATATTAGATAGACACAGTGGACTTAATGTACATACGTATATTTGTGCTCGCCCCCCTTCGTACTTTTGAAACATGGTCAGGTTATGACAAAAATATCTCAGGATATCCTTAGCCTAGATTCTACATCATATTAAGTGAAGTTTTGAGATAAAGTTAATTTAACGTACAATTTACACCATTTAATGCACAATTAATTAGTTTTACATAATAGTCTACAGTGTTGAAGTTAATTTTGAACATTTACGTACTTCTCAGAGGTCGTTAGAGTTAACTTAGAGCTAATTCAATTCTACCAGATCAATAAATTTAAATGTGAAATTTTTTTATTAAACAAAAAGTGATTAAGATTGATTTTAAAAACAGTTTTCTTTAAAAAATTTTTTAATTTTAGTTAATATATGACCAGGTTGAAGAGTCTTACTCTGTTGGATAGTAGAAAAACTGATAAAGAATACTATAATTTATTATTCAAATTGATACGAGGAAGAAATATATTTAATGAACTATCAGTTTTATTCTAAATTATTTAAAACTTCTCTAAACTCTCAAATTTTTATCTTTAACATTTTATAATACGAATCAACCAGAAAATGAAGACCGTTTCGTTATAAAAAGTGACAAACACTATATTTATTAGTAAAAATAATTCTGTTACACACCTTGAAGTTTCCTTCATTCTTCTACATAATCATTTCCTACATTTAAAAATTTGTCGCATTTGTTTGCTAGCTTCAGAGTTCCTATGTTATAAACTTCTGCTACCAGAGCATTAAATCAGTTGGTCAACGCATTCTCAAACTCTATCTCTTACAAAACGTTTATTTCCGAGAAGCTATTGCCATCTTCCCCCCCCTATTTTGTCCAGAAATTATACCTTTAAGAATTGGGAAACTGAGATAAATTTGCATTGATAGACGTATATTAATAGCACCTTTATAGATCTGATATACTATATGACAAAGTATTGTATTATTTGAAGTCAATGAGTAAAGAGAATAATATATTTTTCTGGTTTTCCTACAAAAGGAGAAATTACTGGAGGATAAAACCGGGGGGGGGGGGGTCGAAAAATCAATAAAGAGATTATTCCTGCTACTCCAGTTGAGCTATTACAGCGTTTAAATTTCATTGCAGATTCCTTTCAAGCCTAAAATGAAATTACATTAGAGTCAGATCTTCTTAGGACAGATAAAGGAACATTGTTCCACCACATGTATATTTAATAGGTCCTACACATACGCGTGTGATTGTCATACATACTATTTAGTAACTTCCTTATAGAATATATAACAGTATCTAAGAAAAATATATTTCATACCATCCTAAAGCAGAAAACATGAATATAATATATGCTAAGAGAATATATATATAAACATTCGTTTTCAATTTTTACATTAATGTAAAAAGAACTTTTTTGCAATTGAAAAATTATTTACCCTAAAATCTCCATGTAACTTCTTTTTTCCATAGTCGGGATATCACATAAATTCAGGAATAGGTTAATAGTTGAGATTAAAAGCAAATTTCTTATTACAAAATTTCATCAAAATGCGTCCCCTATTGCACCTTGTGACGGGGCTATTCGCGAGATTTCAGTACTAATCCTCTTGGGAAACTTTGGGGCTAGCATTTATACTATTTCACAGCCTTTTCAGGAAAAACACGAGATAGTTATATGTTAATTAGTTCGACTATATAAAGTCTATATATATAGATTTTGTAAATGTAAGGGAGAAGGAGTAGCCAAGCTGTCACGTAAGTATCGTCGGTGAATTACTTCACGAACTTAGCGCGCGTTTGATAGATATAAATTATAAGAGTAAATTGTTAGATAGACAATTGAAGAAAATAGATTCAGTACCGACCTGAGGTTAGCAAGTGTTCGTCTCCTTGTCCATTCTGATAGACGTGATTACTTACAATTGAATATTAGAATTGAATGTTAGGATTAATCGACGTATTAGGGAATCACTCCTAGGTTTCTACTTATAATTAAACTTGTGATTGTTTAAGTGTTTGTCAGTCCTGAATAAACATAATTGTTATTATGGCTTTTGTTGGTGATGATATGTTTCCTTCCACACTTAGAGACGCGCCGGGCGGAGTGAGCGGGGTCCGAGAAAGGACTCAGCCACCACAATCTATAAAAAGTTGAATCTCTGACAAGAGCTTAAAATTGACATTTAAATTAAAGTCTTTTTTTGAAACTTCGTAATTCTGCTTAAAAGCATACAGATATGAACATTTTCAGAAATATACAGGAAGATTATATAACTGTATAAACTGAATATAAGAGTTGTTTAAATTGAACATAAAGTATTGTGCAGAATAAGAACAAAAACTTCATGAATTAAAAAATCAAAATAAATAACCATAAACTGAAAAACTTTAGCAAAAAAAATAGCGAATTTATTTTTCGGAATGAAAAGAAGCTCATTCTGAATTTAAAATAAAGAGTAATACGAGAATCATTATGCAATTTTTGAGATACACACACACTTAGATTTTTAAAGTTATAATTATAAAATTTTAGGAGTGTTCAAAGTAGTCTCCTCCTGCATCAATGCAATTTGCAGGCGAATTTTCCCACAGATTAAATGCCTCAAACCATTCATTTCTTGAAACTGATGAAAAAGTGGATTTACAAACACATCAATCTCTTCTTCCGAAGGAAAACAACTTCCCCGTAAGTTCTATTTTAGATTAAAAACTAACTAAAAGTCACACAAGCTAGATACAGAGAATAAGGGGGATTTTTTATCACTTTAATTTATTTTTGCTTAAGAAACTCGACTGTTAATCCAGCTGAATGGGAAGATGCATTATCATAGTGAAGTATTAGTCCTCTAACATTCACTTCTTGGAGAATTTTTGGAAGACTTTAGTGGTATACCAGTTTGCTGTTAATGTCTTCTGTACTTCCAACTTGATGGCTTTGACCAATCCCGTACTTCTGAAGAAAATGACATACATTACTTTTTTCATTGCTCGTGGTCTTTTTCACGATTGTCGGCTTGGAATCATCTTCAAAGACCCATACTTTGCTTTCTTGGCGTGTTCAAACGTCAAAAGACGGTATGTATGTTTCATCACCCGTTACAATTTTAGAAATGATGCGGTGGCCACCATCATTTAGCAATTTAAGGGTTTCTTTCCTGATTCTGACACGCTCCTATATTTGGTGCTCAGTCAAAATATTGGGAATCCAATGGCACAACAACTTTATCATATATAATTCTTTATGAATAATTTGTGTAAGGCTGAGGATCCAATGTTAAGTTCCTTCTTTATCATTTGGTAGGTACAGCGATTATCATCCATTAACATTTTTCGTATGGTAGACACTTTATCCGAAATTACTGATAGCCGTGGCCTTCCTGTGTGTTTTTCATCCTGAAAAGAATTGTGATATCTGTGTAAAAGTTTTAAACCATCTGAATATAGCAGCAAGACATGGAGATTCATTACCAAATGCTAACTGCAGGCATTGAACGCAATTGTCTAGATTTAGTCCTGCTTTAAAATTATAGAAAATCATAGCACGATAATACTCTCGCGTCAACTCTATTTTCTCTTCTGTCTAAAATTTATTCTACGCCAAACAGCTTGAAGTAAGTCAGTAAAAAATTGTCTGCTGTGTCAAAATACTTTTTCCTTTCAAATTAAATCGTTAATTTTCTTTTGTTACTTCTCGTCTGAACGTATCTCAAAAATTTCAGACTTGCCCTCGTATTATATTCTCACAAGTTGTATATAAATGAAATTTGACAGTAATTACTAAGCATCGATTTTTGTAAACGTGTTACCAGATGTTGGAATCGGAACACAAAACCCAACAAAGGTCTATTAATCACAACCAATAAGTTTCATAATTTTGAACCAAGATTAAATTACGGAGTCGACATCTGAGCTAGCACCTTACTCGAGCAGTTAGTAGAATCAGTTCTCTAACACATCGATTATAGTATTATCAAAATATTTTCAACGTATTCTGAAGCAGCGTTTGCCAAATTTTTTAACCTCACATACGAGTAAATTCATAATTTAAATCCCACGGATCACTAATAGAACTTTTAAGTGTTAAATATATTTATAAAAAATTTGTAATCTAAGAAGCCATAAAATGTACCTAGTTAATAAACTGGAACTATTGATTGTAACCAAATTATGAAAGCTTTATTAATAATTCATAATAAAATAAATAAAAACTGTAAAAACAAAATTAAAAAATGGTTGAAGTATATCAAACTTTCAGCATTATACATCCTAGTGTGTGACGAATGTTCCTGCTTTTTTGAAATAAGATTATCGATTTTTGGATCCAATGTTGTTACTGCAAGATGGAGAACTGCATTTATTTCAAGCTGAGATAGGTTTCGTGTTTTGATGGCTGTGACAAATGAAAAAGGCCCTTTCACATAGATAAGTTGTGGAGAATTGTGATCAGAATTTTCATCGCCTGTTCACTAAGAAAAGAGTAATCACTTTTTTGAAAAGCCAAAACTGAGATCTTGATAAGGATGAAAGAATTTTAAATTTGAAAGTTTCGTCAGACTAAGGTCGATGAGAGCTTTCTTTTAGATGCATGCTTAAATTATTATCCAGAATTTTCTTGGTAAACTTATCTATTATCCACATATTACCTTCTGCGATCTTCATTCTTTGGGTAATAACGACCAAAAGATTCTCTAAGTGATTGAATTACGTTTTAATTCATCTTAAAACATAACGTGATAAGTAAGTATATTCTACATTTTTCTGGGGACCAGCGAAATTTTCTCGCGGACCACCACTTTGGCGACCTCTTTTCTGAAACTCTAATCAATGCTTTCAATAACATTTGCTAAGACATTTAGCATTCTGTACAAGAGGTCGAGGTAATGCATTACAATGGTCACTAAATTATATTTAATTTTCGCTGAGTGTATTCGATACCCGAACAAGTATCGCAAAAGAAACGCCTTAGAATGAAGAGAATCTGAGGTATTTCTTTTTGAATAATCAAAAGAGTATGCAGATAAATACCTTAAGTCATCAGGTCACGAATAACTGTTTGTTGTTATGGAAATCACTTTTGACATCAGTTTCACACACCATTCAAATCAACTTCTCACAACAAAGACTGGAATTACTGGACATATTTGAGAAAACACCCTACGAATTCTTTGAGTTAATCAGAAGTTACCTTCACTTTTTTAATAGTAAACATGCAAACATGTAATAATTCGTATGATTTTCTTTTGTAGCTATCTTCCTTATAATCGAAGGACTTATATCCATTCGAGGCTCTAGAGCCAAAAGTTCAAAACTATACAACTGCTATAACTATTGCGATTAATAATAGTAATAACAATGAATTCCTATTCTGAAAGTTATGATTATTTCAAAAAAATTCTACGAAAGTATAAATTGCTTTTATCTTTTAAATTGATTCTATATGAATTTTCTAAGACAACGTCTTGAAAATCTCGTTGGAAGCATTGAAGCGAAAATTATGACTCTACTTTGAGCACAACAGCTATTATTTCTATAATCCCTTAATGGTTTTCCGGCATAACATCCATTTATTTCAATGAATATATCCACTAAAGTGCATGCGAAAAATCGTTTAACTCGGTAGGGTGTTTTAACTTTCTTGATCTTTAACCTTCCTCGGTGCATCTATTGCTATAAATTTATCAAGCAAAGATACAATGCTATCGCAGAAAGAAATCTAGGTAAAAGAAAAAAATTTAATGTTAGAAAAAGGTACGCCCAGGATTAACTTAAACTGTTTTTCTTGCTTATAATATCTGGGAATATGCAATCTGGGAAAAATCCAGTATAGAATAATCCGATCATTGCATATATATTTCTAAGAATATTTTAATTTACACTTTTAAGAAAACCCTGAAATGTGGTAGTCACATACTAATACTAATACCAAAAATAGAATTTATAATATTATTTTTCAGAAAAGCTTCAATTTTTATACATATACATCTAGCTTTACAATGATATTAATTCCAGACAATCTTATTTCCTTTTTGGCAAAGTTTCTTTAAAATATACAAACACGTTCGGAGTACTTTTTTTTAAAAAAATAGCATGCTGAAATAAATACTTTTCAGGGATTAATACCATTAAATATTAATACTTAACCAGCAATATTTAAAATAAATTATCTACCATTTGCAAAAATCACAATTATAAGTGAAATTTTAGCAATTTTTAAAAAATGTTTTGAAGCATTAGAGAAAAAAGTAGCAAACTTACATGAGTGAAAGTATCACTCAACATGTATTTATATTTAGGAATGTACTAAAATTTTAATGTTTTATTTAAAAATAAATTCGAGCTGAGATCGAATAAATATTATAAGAAATGTGACACATTTATGAGATTATTATTGATATAACAGGTCATAACTCAAAAAATATTAGTACAGTAAGAATTATTTTAGTACATTCCCTAGAAAATAGTATAAACATAAAAAGTTTCATGGAAATACATGTATAAAATTTTGAGTTATCAGACTCACCATGATAAACTTTGAACCATTTAAATGCTCACTTCTGGTATATTAAGGATTTCAGGTTTTTCTAATTTTATGTAATTTATTGTAACTCGTCCTTATGAAACATAGAAACCAAATAATATTTATTTTTTGTAAAGGCAAAAGATTGCCCTTTTCAATAGAAAAAAAAAATCAAAAAATTTGCGTTTGAACGAAATTAGTCAGTTTAACGTATTCTTAAACTACAGCTCCCCAACCTTTTATCGCTAACGTTAGATAATATTACCACTTATAATTTAATTGTATTTAAACATACCTTCAGAATAAAACACAGTTACACCAAAAAAAGAATGTAAAGTGATTTAAAATGGAATATAAAATGATTTCCATAAAAAATCGCACAAATCCGAGAGAAATACACACCTCTCAGTAAACAAAATAAAAATAATTTAATGTTCCTAGTGCGGCCCAGTACAATCTTATCCACGGACCGGTTATGGGTCTGCAGCCTGGGGGCTGGGGACCACAGTCTTAAAATGTTTAGAGATTTTGAAACAAACTTTAGTCAAATAAATGACAGAGAGGGTCCATGTCTTATTTTTGGAATTTCATTCATAGTGAAGTACCGTAAAATCCAGCGTATAACGCGCTCTTTTAACACTATAAAAATGATCGATATTCAAGGGTGTGCGTTATGCGCAGGGTATAAAAATGAGAGCTTTAAAAATAAAGAAAACTTAGCATAGAAGAAAATTAGAGTTCTACATACATCGAAATACTGTTTATTCAGAAAAGAAATGGCATACCTTATGAACTTCAAGGGTTTTAGTTCTAGAAGTATACGATTTTTTTCTAACATTTGGAATAATACCTCGAAAAAATTATTTCAAAACATAAAAGCATTGCACGCGTACATTACAGGTTCCTTCGCAAGATACGGCGAATATACCTAAAAATTAAAAGTTGCAGCTTGAAAATATAGGTACGCCGGGTTTTAATGTATGTATTCTCTTTGAATTCATCTAATCATAGTCGTAAAAGGCTAACTGATCAGTAAATTTGTTATTCATACAAATAATTCACAATGTTGCCGCTTCTACTTGCATACATTTTTTTTTATTCCAATTAAAGGAATGGTATTATTTTGATCTCGCATGGTTATTTATTTTACAACAGCAATCAGTGTAAGTACACTGTTATTAAATTTAGATTGACATTTAATGCAAATAATAATTACAATACATAAACATATTGATTTTTATCAATCATTTCAAATGAATATCCCTACTTTAGCTTTCGTAAATAATAAATATTAATTTTTCTAAAGAAAAGTGCAATGAAGCTTAAACTTTGTTTGGATGTTTTGATTTTATTGTCAGAAATATAAAAAGGCTGAAAATTTTTCGGATACCTTTTTTTAAAAAAAACCTGTTTTTAATATTAAGTAATATAAATTACAGAAATTTATATAAAAACATATTTTTTTAAATCGAAGGATTTATCGATGTGGTATTAAATTTTTCATCCATAGTCAGATTAAATTACTATTAAAAAGAATCTGATAATCTGACTCTTTTATTCTTATGCCTATAATAGTATATTATCCACACACACACACACACACACAAATTATTAGATTTATTAAAAAATAATTAATTTTCTTTTTAGAATTTTTACTTCATTGAAAATTAACTATTCATATTTAGTTATTTTACTTACATAACTATAACAAATAAATTAACTGCTCACATATGTGTATGTGTATAGTTTTATTATATTGTTCTCGAATGTGGTCAATTGTATTTTTCCAATATAGATTACTTTTTGACAAAATAATTTTAATACCTGTTCCAAAAGAAGACTGGGCTACTTGTAAGAGATCTCATCATTTTTACTCATGATCGTAAGGCGAGAGCAACTGCCATTTGGTATATTTTTCACTTTCTTTACTTGTTAACCATACAAAAAGATCATTCCGAATCAACATTCACGTGCACAATTTTCAGATGTAGTACGCTGAAATATTTCGGATATACAGTGAAAAAATCATTTAACACTAAACTAAAGGGACAGAAATATGTTTTGTATGGTGTTTGTAGGAATACAAGGTGAAAATAGCTTAGATAAACAAAATTGGCTCGTGTCGCAGACCATTCCGCGAGAGTATTTCAAAGACAAGTTAGCATCCTTTCTATGAAACATGTGAAACTACCTGACTTTAATTTCCCACCCCTCTTAAATCTCGCCTGCGTGGCTGGTGTTTTCCGTATTTTGTTCATTCGCAGAAAAAAAATCTTTTTGTGTTAAGTGATTTTCATTTCGCGTTAAAAGGACAAAAATGAATGAAAATACATAGTAGTTCGTCGGGACTGTTCTATTATGTCGTGTTAACCGATATTTCGTATTAAGCGTTTTTGCGTTAAACGTTATTTCACTGTATAATCCTATCATTCAAAAAGTATACGAACACAATTCAGAGGAGAAAAACAATTTAAAAATATAAAATGAAACTATATGTTGTTAATAAACATTCAGACACACAAATGATAAACAAAAATCCAGAAGATAATACCATACACAAGGTCACATATAGTGATTATACACTAAAAATATTTTACGGTATTAAATCACAGTTATCAGCGACCGTTATCAGTCAAAGATAAGTAGCCGAGACAAGTTATAGCAGTTTATCGTATATGTCCTTACTTTTTACTCGGATCACAAACATAAAATAGAACAACAACAAATACTTTGATATACTAGTAATTACTCTTTTTATATAAAAGTGATGAGCTCTTACATTCTTATCAATGTTTATTTCTCCATTACCTTTTAAATCACAAACAAATATTTTTACGGTTACTGTTTCAACGCACAACTGTTGTAACTAAAGGCGCTGAAAAGCTTTTAAATTTAGAATGCAACATTGAAAAACGTTGCATATCATACATTTTTTCGCTTTTGCAATACACTTATGATTTTTATATTTAAAAAATTGCATTAAAAATTATTTTACATCATTATTTCTTTAAAATTTTTATAAAATATTATTCGATTTTGATTAACGCGTTACCTAAAGTTATCTGATTACTAATTATAACAAAAAACCTGGTAATTTTGAACATCCCGGTCAGATGTGGTTCTTCATCTGGAACCTTACTGCAGCACTACAGGCATATGAATCTTTAAATACAGCTCCATTTAATAAATAGCTAGTAACCAATGTTCCATAGAAAAAATCTTTGAAAGAATTAGAATTAGAACGAGGGGACTTAAACATATCTTACAAAAAAATAAACAAATAACTCATGGTCTTTACCACTGCTCTATATTCCTGTTTCATCTTTTAATCTTTTCTGTAACATCTTTATGTGTTGTACATTTTAAAATGCATTTTATTTGCTCTTCTCTTATTTCAATATTATATAAGTTCTCCATGAAAAAGCTTAATATTTTAATTACCAGGATATATCGTCATTTAAAAATTACGTCATACAAAATTTCATAAACTATTATTTACTTACTCATTACTTAATACCAGTAGCGTTGCTAGGTATCCAAAGGCCTTAATGCAAAAAAAATTGTTTTAGAAAGTAAGGACCCTGTCTTAGATGGATTTTATTAAGTAAAAAGTAAAAATATCTGAATATTTTAAATATGTAAAGCTACTTTACATCATCTCTTTATCGTGCTCTGTAGAACATCGGGAAGCAAAGCTACATACTATCATACTATCATACACATGCATGTGTATGATTTTTCTTGCGTGAGCTTTAGTGATCGCCCAGGTTCGATTTGACACTACAACAGACCTCCGCCAGAACAGCGTGAAGAGTTTAAGAGCTGCCGGAACCAGGAGATGAGAAGTAACGTAATAGATGATAAAAAATTAAACAATAACAAACAAGATTTCAAATAATAACATAGGTAATTAGAAAACAAAACGATGTAGATAAAGAGTAAAAGGTTTTATTATATGAAGGTTGGATTTACCTATTAACAACAAATTAACAATTTTGCTTACAATCTTTTCCTCGCTTTAGTTTTCGCTGAAGAATCAATAACTTCGGTCAAATCCAGGTTTAATGTGACTGTGTTTTCAATTCCTATTTCCAATAAATGTGGAGCCGATCTTGGCCCACAGTGTTTCTTAAATAATTTTTTAATATTTTATAATTTTCTAAATGATCTTTTTGTTGCGCCAGAAGTGACAGGAATTATATAGAAGAAAAACGTTGCTGTAAATACTTCGTTCAGGTTGCATTCTACCACTCCATATTTGCTCATTATTTCCTTACATCATTGGTGCCTAGGCTAATTTTATGCCTAGGCTAATTTTATGAGAACTGTGTTGTAAATATCAAGAATTTGAAGGGAAAAGTTTAGGCCTATTATATCAGAACACTTATTTTGGAATTCGCCACACACTTTTGTAGCAAAGTTGTTTCATTTATATCTAGTAAAAATGTTGTGCTTAGAAAATTGAATATTTAACAGATAGCACTCATACCAGTAAAACGTGTATTTAATTGAGCAAAAATTGTGTCTAGTACCTTATTGGAAAAAAAATAATTTTAAATATTTGTTTCCGGTTTCGAAATTGGTGAACAGAAGCTAATTCTTTAAAATGTTTTTTAACTTTCCTTTGCCTTTTTCTTGAAAACGTGGATCTAAACAAAATTTTCTTGCAGTTGCATTTGAATGATTCGAAGTCGTTTCTATAAATTTGCATCGTCAATAACGATATCTTTTACTGAAATAACTGTAGAATTCCTTTCAGCAGGCTTCTCAAGCAACAGTGTAGTGACCACATTATCTAAGTCACTATTAACAGAAATACTTGGGCCAGAAGTACTCGTAGAAAGCTGACTAAGAAATTAGCCGATTTGGGGTAATTTTTATTTACTATCTTCTCTTTCTTGGCATTGTTTGCGCAAACGCACCTATCTCCTTTTATATATATGTAATTTTGGTTTTCTAATTTATGCAATACAATTCATATGTGCTTGAGTACTTACTGACGTTAAAAGGAAGGAGAAACGTAATGCTAAGTTACACATGTACTCTGGTGTCCAAAAGTTAAGCATAATTGATAATTATGTGAATAAAGAAGGAACTGTAAATCAGAATGGCGGGAAACGTGACATGCGAGTGTAAAATGGTTATAAAATAAGGAAGCAAATCAAAAGAATGATAATAATTAATTTTATTATCCAAAGTAGCAGTTTGAAAGAAAACTAAGCATAGCAAGGATTCACACTTTAAAGAAAAAAATGAAAGAAAACATTAAATAAAATACTGATGCTGCAGTTTAATAAGGCGTGTGGTCACCTCTGACAGCCAGGCACGCTGCACAGCGATTTACCATACTTGCTATGATATGATGAATGAGTTGTGGGCTCAAACGGTTCCAAGCTTCTTGGAGCTCTCTTGAGTTCTGTAACGGAGCTTGGTGGGTGCGAAAGGGCTGCAATTTGTCTTCCGAGCATATCCCATACATGCTCGATAGGATTTAAATCAGGGGAGTTCGCAGGCCATGACATGCGCTGGATGTTTTCCGTTTCAAGCAAGTCATGAATCAGCACCGCTCGGTGACATGGCGCATTATCATTCATGAATATGAAGTCAGGATGACTCGAAACAAGTGACCATAAGGCTAAAGAACTTCGTCTCTGTATCTTTGAGCAGTCACAGACCCCGTGTCAAAGGAATGGAGGTCTGTGTGGCCGTCCATCATGATGCCTGCCCATACCATTACTTCCCTTGATGGAAAATGATGTCTTTCCGTTATGTTTCTTGGTTCAAAACGTGTTCCATGTTCTCTCCATATTGTTACCCGCCGAGAATCACTTCTCAGACTAAACCGGGACTCGTCACTGAACATCACAATGGCCCACTCTCCCACACTCTAATGTTGATGTTTCGAACTTCAGTTCAAACGTGCGCGTTTATGCGCAGACGTGAGGGGAATGCAAACTGCTGATCTTCTGGCATACAGGCCAGCATGATTGAGTCTCCTGTAAACAGCTTGTCTCGAAATTCGTATTCCTGTGGCGACTGTGAGAGCCGTACCCAGTGCTATGGCAGTACTGCCCCTCTGACGTCGCGCATTTATTACCAGATATCGGTCTTGGCGAGGGGTGGTGACTCTTGGTCGACCTGATACTGGTTGTTGGGTAACATCTCCCGTTCTTTGAAACCTTTGCCCCAGTCTTGAGATCACAGACTGGTCCACATTCAGAATTCGAGACACTTTGGTTTGTGATCGTGAGGATTCCAGCATTCCAACGATTCTTCCTTTCGTAAACATGTCCAATTGGCGTCTTTGTGTCATCATTCACCTTGTTTGATGGTTAACAACGTTTCTTCGCACAGCAGTTGCACGAAACTTGTCTGAACTGCCTATGCTGCGTGAATCGGTTTCTCCGCGTTCCGACATGCGCCGGTGTTTAGCGCAGGACATAGTCGACTGAAAAGTTTTGCATAAACCCAATGTTTATTCTTCACCCAATTAATATCCGCAAGAAATTTGGAATAATTTTACGAATATTTATTCCATGTTTTTCGCTTTTTACGATTTTTGCTTAATTTTTGAACAGCAGTGTAGTTGGAGAATCCCTTGCTATTTCTTTATTTATTCCGGAGAATTAAACTCACCCATAACTGCGTTTAGAGCTACAAAATGGCTCACTGAGATAGAGAGGAAATGATAGAAAAAATATGCATGTGAACGAGAAAATACAGAATTCAAGAAAATATTATAACGATAATTACATAAGGGGGACAAAATTACATCAGTCTATTTCAGATAAGAGTAGACTCCAACAAATTGAAACAGGTAACTAGTTCATTTTGAATCGTGCTGAATTGAACTCAATGGCGCAACAGCCCATGAGGGTCAATGCCTACTGTGCCTGTCTCAGTTTTCGTGACCTTAGGTGCTGGGGTGCATGTGCTTCGGTCAAATGGACAGTTTGACGCGAAACCTCCAAGGTTCAGTTCCCAAGCAAACTAGGTACTCATTTATCGACCTACTGAAGGGATGACAGACTGAGTCGACCTTGCCCCAGCCCGGGATTTGAACCCCGGTCCTGTGACGTGGGAGCGCGATACACTACCACTCAGCCACAGGGCTTTATTACGAATCATATTATCAATAAAAATAGAATATAACCAGGAAGGAATTGAGTTATGTGTAGGTTTTTTAAGGTAAGTGGGACGTCTACGACAAGGAAAAATGAACTTTTTTTACACCAAATTTAAACGGTTCTCACTTACTTAAATTAAAAGCAATGGAAGTAAAAATTTTTACATTGAATTATCTGTATATTTGTGTACCTGTTAATGTAAAAAAAATTCCATTTTATAATAACAAATAAAACTGTATGAGCAATAATATAATCAATAAATATATATATATTTTTTTTATTTTCGAGGCATGTTTGGACCTTTTGGTACACTTTGCATAAAATCTTTTGCAAATATAGTTTTAAAATTTTCCAAGTGTTTGTAAACATAATTATCCATAAAATAAATAAAAGCAAATTCTGAAAAATAAGTTTATAAAAATTTTTAAATTTTTTTTAATTTAGTGATACAAATTCTCTTTAAATTTCATGCAGAGATTGCGCTATATCTGAAATTTGTTAATGTTTATTTGAAAACAAATTCATTCACTTTATTAAAAAATTTTGAATCTTGCATTATGCAAAATATCAGCACTATATGTAAAGTAGATTTGGGGAAAAGTGTACCAGAATCACCAAAAAATGCATTTTGAGAAAATTGCAAATAAAGATATTTTCATCTATGATTTGTAAAAATAATGTTTTTTAATTCAATATAAAGCCATACGATAGTTAATTGGATTATTTTGCATCATTTTATAGTTTTAAATTGTAAATTTAAAATTCTAGATTATTTCTAATTCTTTTTAGTTAGTCTTTCCCTATTCCATTAATACGTGTTATCAACCATTCACACCATCTTCCATTTAAAATACCAAAGTTTTATGTCCATAAGTTTTAATATTTTTACTTCACTTTGCCCATCGTCATTACAGGATATTACCGAACTCCTTACACATATTTTTATTTTTATAAAAATACACAAAAAAATGTCTTTGATGAATTTAAAGAGTTAATTTGATATCTAGTTTAAATGGAACTCTGTTTTTAAATATTACAACAAAAGAAACTGTGTTTGTACTCATGCAAATGAATATTTATTTATTTTAAAGTAAAAATTACAGTTATAAATGTGTAAAGCTATTCATGAGTATTCAAATGTTAAAGTAATAATTTTAAAAAAGCAAAACTAAAGTTATAATATTTTGATTAATTTTCCACATTTTAAATTTCCGATGTTATCTTGGTCTTAAAGCATCCCCCCTCCCCCATTTATTCTCATGTTGAGACCCGCGTGAAATAGCTCACATATGTATGCGGCCCTGCAGAAAAAAAGGTTGAGTATTCCTGATTTACATTAAATTTTTTTACAGAACCATTGGAAAAATATGCCTTTTTTCTTTCCATCATTTCTTAATAGCTTTCGGTGAACACAAAAAAGTTAACTATTCTATAGGATTGTTTGATATTGCTTATGATGGTATTGCTGTCTTTTCGTAGAAAATAAATGTTTTTATTTTTTTCATATGCTTCGCACATTTTCGTGATATTACTTATATAGCCATGTTGGAATCTTTTCGTCTGCTTACCAACTTTTTAAACTTATCTCTCTCATTTTGTTGGAAAAAATAAAGTTTTTTCTTCAATATCCATACCCTGTCTTTTGTTATTTGTGTGAATTTTTTAAATTACGATATTTGGAATTATTAAACACAGTTGTTTTTCTTAACCAGGCTATCGAATAAGATGACGTAGGTGAACATTGCACCCAATAATCCGAAAATAAAATTCCTGCTTATTGGGGAAACGTTCCACACTGTTAAAGATATTCTTTTTTCAGCACAGGATAAAAAATTTTGTAGGGAAAGAGACGATTTCTTTGCTTCAGCTGAAATTCTCATGGCTACAGTTCCAACTTGCACGGAGGCATCAGTAACCAACGCCGCTGAGGATGTCATGATTATAAATAATATGAAAAAAATGACGAAATACAGATGAAGAGCAAGTCTGCGAACAAAACCGTGGATATCGGAAAAGTGAAAGAAATCTGTGACTGAATTAAACATAGAACAGGAATTGTAAATAACAACATTGAAAACGAGGAAAGAGAGTTTACCATCAACGTATTCAACCATTGTTTTAATGTTTACGTACGATCGCAGAATGTTGTTGTAGTTTAATTCAGTCTGTTTTAACAAATTCTTCGTAAAATCCGTTATAATCATCCTTATATGCAAACATATTGCAGTATAAAACAGCATAAGACCCATCATAGGAACTATACCGAATAAAAATATCGACATTTCATTCGCTATTCCAAGTATTGTGTTAATAAGGGATTCCTGGAATGTAAATAACAGAAATTTCGATTTATTAGTTGAAGATGTAGTAATTAAAAAGGTTACGTAAGAAGTTAAAAAGGTTAGCATCATGATACTGGCTATGCCTAATACTTTTATCCATTTCATTATTTTGTAATTGTTGACTTCAAATACTTCTAACTTTCGAGGTATTTTCATTAAATCACCAATTTTAACGGTGAGAGCACATCTGTTTATAAAAAATGTGATTCCTGTTAGAGAAAGTGCGATATTCTTACCATCATTGCCAGTAACGATCAAAGGAGCTACACAAAAAGCTATTGCTATACTAATGGCAAATCTTAGAGTTGCAAAGAACTTCTTGCAGAGTCTAATCCATGCTTTATCTTTTGAAGAAGAGGAGAGTGGGAAAATCATTCCGCAGTGGAACAGTATAAATATAAAAGCGTAAGGCGATTTCATTTCAGTTCAGTTGGTTAAGCAGTAAATAAATTCAAATATATTATTCTAAATGTCTGTTAAAAAGATTAGTCTGGAAAGCATTTCTTGAATTTGTGTTTTTTTCTCTTTTAAACTGAATACACAAGTTGGCTTGCTGTTAAGTAGTATTATGATAAAAGTATTTATTGCAGGTAAAACATCTATCATTTGCAGATAAAATATTTAGCCCTAAAAAATTGCAACCTTAATTTTTACTGTTCCTATATATTTGGCTATCAGAAACCACGACTTTCTGAAGTACAAAAAAATATTCATATGACAACCAGTAGAATAATCAAAGTGTGTATCGACACTTCGCGACACGCTAAAAGATACCTGGCAAATTAATTTTAGTAAGATCAAATTTAGTTATCGTTTTGTTATCTGCAAAACGCCTTTCAAGATCATTGTAAAGCTGTTGAAGTATAATACTCAGGAAAACACCAGAAAATTATCACGCTATTCTATTGAACTATAAATTAAAATATAATTTAACTTTTCTCTGTTATTCTATTTTATAAGTGCTACTGCATTTACTTAAGATATTATGACAGTATAAAATATCAATATTTTTCTATTTATCTTTTTGTGGAAGAACTGCGTGAGTTAACAATTAAAACACACTAATTGCACTGTTACATCAAAAAGTAATTTTTAAAATTAAATGTTTTCTTGGTTGATATGGCAACTTCCATCACTAGGGGGGGAAAATACGAATACTTCTTACTCATGTAGAATGATTCATATAGTGATTGGTTTTGATGTACAAAATGCAAGCAAAGTTTTGTATTTTTTTTTTCTGAAAAAAGTTTGTGTTATAGTAATTTGATCCCTTTCCTCTATCAATAATATTTTTTTCATAATTTAAACCCTCGTTGCATAAATCAATTCATTGTGTTATCAAACCTAATTATAACCATTTTATTATTAATTCCAGAGCATTATGTGCATAAAACTAGTTTAATTATTCAACATAAATCTGAAGCCTAAACTCGTACATTTTAACCCTTTATCTACTTCATTATACACTCATGTCCATAAATTAAGGATAATTCAGAATCCCACAGAAATTGAACTCAAAAATAAAAATTTCACCTGTAGAATTATCACACACATCTTGAAGAAGAATATGCAAATTACAGGAAACCACCAGAGGGCGGGGATAGTACGTCACAATGATGAAAGTGTAAGAAAGGGGTATATAAGGAATGGTGGCAAAGAAGTAAAATTGTTCACAAGCGCTTTAAAAGCCTTTCAGTGCAATTACCGCATAGTCATGGCACAAAGGAAGCATTTGGATGATTTTTTACGTGGTAGAATTATCGGAGGACTGGAATGTGGACGTACCCATCTGGAAGTATCCGAGGAACTTGGAATCACCCAGAGTGTCATCTCCAGGCTTTGGCAACGATTCCAAGATGATGGTAATGTGAGTAGATGTTACAGCACAGGTCGCCCCGAGTTACAACGCCGAATGAGGACCGGTATTTGGCAGTTACTGCCAAAAGAAAAAGACGGAGCACAGCATCAGACCTATCTCGTCAGCTCTCTTCAGCTACCGGTACGACAGTTTCAAGGTAGACCGTGTACAGACGCTTAGGGCACATTGGTCTATATGCTCGTAGGCCTGTCAGATGTGTTCCCCTTACCGCAACTCACTGTTGCCTGCGATTAACCTGGAGTAGAGAGCATGCATTGTGGACACCGCAACAGTGGTCTTGTGTGATGTTTTCCGACGAGTCCAGGTTTAGTTTGCTGTCTGATTCTCGCCGGACTTTCATATGGAGAGCACCAGGTACCCGTTACCAGCAAGAGAACACCATTAAACGACACCGTTACGGTGGTGCAGGATGGCTCGTTTGGGGAGGAATTATTCTTGGTTCCAGAACTGACCTGCATGTTCAGAGTGTAACGATGACAGGCCACATCTATCGGGATGTCATTCTGGAACAACATGTACGTTTGTTTCGGGGCGCCATGGGTGCTGAATTTCTGTTTATGGATGACAACGCCCGTCCTCACCGTGCAAACATTGTAGACGAATGCCTTCAATCGGAGGATATCACCCGTATGGATTGGCCAGCATACTCACCGGACTTGAATCCAATAGAACATGTGTGGGATATGCTTGGCCGACGAATTGCAGCCCGTCAACCCCCTCCCACCTGTCTACCGGAACTTCGGAGGGCATTGCTTGATGAGTGGTGTAATATTCCCCAAGATCAGATTGATAATTTGATACTCAGCATGCGTAGGCGTTGTAAGGCCTGTATTGCATCGTCCGGGAGACATACTCCGTATTAACCATCATACTAACCATGTTATACTGTTTTTTGTAAATAGGTTCGTTTTTGAAATTTGCTCCAGGGAGTAAAAATCACAATTTTTATTGATTATGTCAAACATATATCATGTTTTTTGCTCTTTACCTTTTGTTTAATAAATAGACTTTACAAATAAGTCAAATTTGTTTTGCTTCTGTCACTTTCTTTGCCTGAACTTCATTATCCTTAATTTATGGACATGAGTGTAATTTACTGCAATTTTTTTCACGAAATATTTTTTTTTTGAGTCACTACAATGAAAATTGAGGGATATACATAGATAAAGTACTTATTATTGGGAAACTTATTCCATTAGAGCTAATTAATTAAAATGGTACTTTAAAGAACCGTCAGTACACGAAGGGCTAAAATATTTGAATGATACAAAAAGACCGTATGACTTTTTTTAACGCAGTTTTAACTCTTAAAAACGCTAAATAACCAATTAACACTTATAAAAAATATTATTTTTGAAAAATTATAAAATTTTTAGAATTTATATTTTTTAGACATATAAAAATAGGTTTTACACATAAACTTTGATAATATTCCAAGAAATAGTCTTTCTTTTCATTAATACACAAAAATACATTACACGTAATGCATTTTGATTGAAATTTCGACTGAGAGTTTTTTAAAGCACTGTATCCTGTGGAAGGAAATAATGTGTTTTCTGAAAGCGCGTGAACCCACTACACCCTGGTTCTTGTTCAGTCTATTAAAAGTCCTCTTCAGAATCTGATGAAAATTCCTGCAGAATATTTGCTGAGGCTTCATATCTGAAGAATCACCTGTTTATGCACAACTGCTTTCAGATGGTAGGTTCTGTAAAAATTCAAAGCCTCTTGAAGACTATAAGTTTCTTTTTTCCAAAAATTCTAAGAAGAGGGGAAAAAATTATAGCAACTCGAAAACTTCCAATTTTTTGTTAAATCTTAGGTATACATAAAGAAATTAAAACGTTAATTTATGAATAGAGAATAGATATTTCATTTGATTGTGAGGCTAAAAAAGCAATCTTAGATTCAGATTTCAAATTTTTTTGAAAACCTTTAAAAAAATACAAAAGCAATAATTTTCTTAATAAAAAAACTTTTTATGTACCATGTTTTTATAACAATTTTGATGCATTGTCATCCCCTTCTGAGCTATAGTCCAAATTTCAAGTCTCTACTAGCTCATCGGGAAGTTAGTTTAAAACCAATTACAAAAACAAAAAAAAATCCCCCCCCCCTGTGTGACAGATATAAAATCCTCTTCGGGGGCCCGGGTTCAAAACTAGAACTTTTTTTAACATTTTTATACATTGTCATCAGCTTTTAAGCTATGGTCCAAATTTCACGTCTCTAGCTCATCGGGAGAAGTTAGTTTAAAATCAATTACAAATTCTACCCGGACAGACATACAAGAAAGCCAGTTAATAAAAAACATGGTGACCTGGGGCCCTTTTGACCCCAGAACCACAAAATTAAATATGTAGACGCAACTGGACCCGTGCTATCGACCGGTGGTCTTTGTTCCTGTAAATTCGTGTTAGTTCCGAAGTTACTGGCCCCTGTCGAAATCAGGGCCCGCCTCTTCTGGGCCCCGGGTTCCAGACTAGAGCTTCTTTTTTAACATTTTTATGCATTGTCATCAACTTCTGAGTGATGGAACAAATTTTAAGTCTCTAGCTCATCGGGAAGTTAGTTTAAAATCAATTACAAAATTTCACCGGACAGACAAGAAAGCGAGTAAATAAAACATCGTTGTTGTTGTTGTTGTTGTTGTTACTAATGCCATCTGTCTGACGTAGTCAGATCGAGGCCCACGAAGTTCATCAGCGCATCGGGCTAGATTGTA
>BMAO01015576.1:0-133249 GCA_019973975.1 Trichonephila clavata
TTTATTCTGCACATATTTCACATTATTGTGTTCAGGCAGCTTTACTACAAAAATTATTTTAGTCATTAAGAAACTAGTAGAAGATTTGAAATCAGCATAAAAAAATACATTAAAATCAATAACAATATTTAAGATAGTGCGATAATTTCACAACGAAAAATGAAGTCAAACACAAAAATTACACTAAAAAATGAGTGTGTTCAGGACTTTTTGCCACCACTGTATTACTCCTTTAAATGGGACTACTAATAGACTTTTTTTTAAAAAAAGTATTTTTTAAATATAAAAACCTTATTTAAAATATTGATTTCCTAATTTTTTTTTTCATTCTATTATCTTAACTCTATTCAAAATTACGGATTCTAAGCAATTTATGTATATTTTTTGCTTACGTACCTCTTTCTCAAGCGTCTTTAATCTCATAGTAGACATTTCAGACGTTGGAATTCAATTTCGACTTTGTCCATTAACAGTAACTGAATTAAATGCTGAAATGAGCGTGGTGAGATTTTTTTTTTATTCTGTGTGAACTCATTTCGATTTCTTTTTCCTTCTGAACGTCTTGGTGAATAAAATTAATCAACAAGTGGGAAAGGGAAAAATCTTATTTATTTTTTTCTTGAAAATCTTATTTCTTAATCTCTCTTCCGAATTTAAAAAAAAAAAAACTCCTGTCGTTTCCAAACATTACGCTTCTGTGGCGTTTTTGGAACAGTGTACAAAGGGACACTGCGAATTAATGATTGTTCTTTCCATAATAAGCAGTACTAGTCTTGTGTGTGTCAAGGGAACACTACGGAGGATTAATAATTGTTCTTTACATAATAAGCAGTATTAGATTTCAAGGTAATTAAGTACTTTTGGGAAAATATAAGATAAGAGAAGAAGCAGAGCATAAGAAATACTTACTTTTATATTATTTTATGTTCATAATTTTTATTTAAACGGTAAAATACCTAAAAGGAAACAACTAATTATCCAAATAAAGGATCAATTGTTAATGAAGACAGATCAAAGAATTTGAAATGTTGAAAGTTTCGTGAACGGAATCTCATTTCTAAATCATTGATAAAATTCAATTTTTTTAACATTCTTTGCAGTTAAGATTTGAAAAAAGTTTTTATGTAAATTATATGCTGGAAATTACTCAGGTCCACAATTAAGATTACAAGCATGTTTCTTGTCATAATTTAAAAATTCCTCCAGTAAAACTGATAGAATTCGTATTTTAAATATTTTGAAGAACGAGTAGTACAATATCAATCTTCAGTTTAAGAAAAAATATTGTTTAGCGTTCGTTTTTGCAGAACTACTGGACTGAGATCGTTCAAGCATATGGGAATGTTGCCTCCATTGTTGTGAATATTGTATTAAAACAAAAAGTTAGTCTCTTTTCAGCGAGAATGTCTTCTATAATCATTTAGATGATTGCTTGAGATGAAGAGCTGTAGGGAGGTTTGCAGCTGACCAGTCCCAAATGGAGGTGGCTCGATGGTTACAAGTGGCCTGAAAGTGGTCTCCCGATTATGGAATCAATTTAAAACAAGTGGTACTATCACCAGAAAGGTTAGACAAGTTTGCCACAGAGCATCGACACTTGGACAGGACCGCTACTTGGCATTAAGCGCACGAAGACATAGGTGGAGAACGGCTCCTCAGCTTGTTCGTGACCTTGCTCCTGTGTCTGTAAGAAGAATTTCAGGCAAACAGTCTACAGCCGTCTTGCAGGGACTGACCATTACGGCCGGCGTCCAGTCTGCTGCATCCCTTTGACTGCATTCAGTAGGAAATACTGGATATTGTGGAGCTGAAAACATCAGTCATGAACACCACAAGAATGGGGGAGTGTTCAGTGATGAGTCGAAATGTACCAGACAAAGGGATTCTCGTCGAGTTTTCACCTGGAGAGGAAATGGAGCTCGCTTTCATCCCTTCTACGTATCAAAAATTAACAGATTTGGTGGCTAAGGAATCTTTGTGTGTGTTGGCATAATGTTGGGCAGTCGTGCACTAATATATGTTTTCGATGAGGGTCCTGTCAACTCACAGCACTATAGGGATGAGATCCTTGAAGCCTACGTGAGGATTTTCTGGGTGCTATGGGCCCAAACTACATTTTTATGGACAATATTGTGTGGCTACACAATAATCACATTGTTGAAGAACTTTATGAACGAGTAGATATGCGCCGCCACATGGATTGAACTTCGAGGTCTTCGGATTACAATTCCATCGAAAATGTTTGGGATGGTCTAGGAAAAGCCATTTCTCACAGCTTAGCTCCCCTCCCAAGACCTCCAGGAATTAAAAGTCCCGGTTTTGGAAAAATTTACTTTGTGCCACAAATACTTAATGGCACCCTCATAAACAGTACGGCAGCTCGTTGTAAGGCTTGAATGGCAGTTCACAGTGGTCACATCCATATGTAGTAAATAAATTTTTCCCAAGGTAAATGCCTTATCTCTGATTCATTATTTCACACTTTTTGATATGACGTATCGTAATTCACAATTAAAATCTTTTCCATATTGTTATGTTGCTACATTCTTACTGACATTGCAATATGTCTTTGTGTCAAATTTAGTGGCAAAGCAGTGAATAGTTCATAAATTTTCTCAGATTTTATGTTTGTGACCTTTATTTTGGACTTGTACGTACAATGTATGTAGGAAACTGAGTCAGTAAAATTCCATTCAGTACTGCCATACTTTGTGATACACTTTAAATCTTAAGTGAAGTTTTTCTTCTTACATGAGTTTTGGTATTCATGAATATACTTAAAGGATTAATTATTTCCTTTATTCACCATGAAACTATAATCTATATTTAAAAGGTTGAATTTGATTCTTTTTTTCAAAATTATTCTATGTCTTCAATTCCTATTGTAGCGTCGGCTCTTTAGACGAACACTTCCCGAAAATACTTGTCAAGTTTGATGTACGAAGGTGAACAGAATGCCCAAATGGGACATTGTATTCTTCCCTCATGCCTTGGGCAAAACTGATGTCGAGTCAATTCTAAAAATGGCTTTCAGGCAACCACAACTTTTCCTTCTCCGACACCCAAACGATTTTAATCTCAATGATTTATAGAAGGAACATTCCTGTTGAACATTTTCTATTGTTTGGTTCCTTCGCCCATGTGAACAGAGATCTCGTTAGCCTAGTGGTCAAGGTAACGGACTCATGGCTGACGAGTCATGAGTTCGATCCCAGTACCACTAAAGACCCGTCGTGTAGGGGAGTGATGCACGTTAAATCTGTCGATAGCTCAAACATCCTCCAGTTGGTGTGGTGTGATGTGGTAGTTAAGAGAGGGAGTGCCAGCTCAGGTGTCGTCCTCGTCACTTGACCATGGTTCAAAATTACGAGGTCCGTCACCAAAAGCTCTCATGCAGCTGAACAGAGTGAAGTCAATATTCACTCACTCCCTCACTCGCCCATGTGGACTGCGAATTATTTGAATTCGCAGTCCACATGGGTTTCATTGTGCAATTCCATGCAATTTCATTGTGGTAAAAGCGTGAGGTGCTCTACATCAATTGTTATAATTTCTTACTAGATCTATTCCGAAATACTGAATTAGTGTAAAAATGTAGTACAAAGCATCCCACGCTTTTACCAAAATGATATTAATTTTCTCATTAATCATTTTATTCTTATATTAAGAATTATTTTTTTACTTTTTAGTTTAATTAACCATAAAAGCGTGTTTTTTAGTTTTTTAAAACTATAATTTATTTTTCAGTTCGATCTACAATAAAAGCATGCAATTTTAGTTTTTTGAACTATCATTTATTCATTGATGAATTAATCTTAAATGCGTCATTTTTTAGAATCTGGAACACCTATTGACATCCTATCAGTGCGTCGATACGGCCTCCTTTGCAAAATGCAGGATCAGCCAACTGAAGAAAATCGGACGAACTAAGTTTAAAATATTTCTTACGGAAGAAGGTGTTAAGTTAATGATATTTTTCACTAAAAAGAGCTCAATATTCTCTCTTAGACTTGCATTAGTATTAGACACAAAAGTACCCTTTTTGAATCGAAGAGTTTGTGAGAAATTATTTAGTCCATTGACCTTTGAATCAATTAGCGGTTTGGGTAAAATGAAGCAATGAATGATGCTTCATTCCACAGATCCGATAAAAGAATTTAGGAAAACATGCTTTATGTCCGAGTTTAGCGGTTAGAACAGTGCTTCTCTAACTTTCCATATTTCCCATATTTTCAGTCATAATTTTCATCGCCCCCCCCCCTCTCATACAAGGGTAACTCTGAAATTTTTGAGATGCACGCAGATGAGAAGTTACAAAACAAAATTAATGGTTTAATTTGAAAATACAAAGCATTTTAACGCGGAAGACGACTTTTTATTGACTTCAATTTTTTAAACATAATTGGAGTTGACGCCAGAACATTATCGTGCCATGATTTTAAAGCTAGATTAAATCAAGAGAGTTCAACGGCTGCAAGTAGCATTTGGTGATGAATCTCCATTTCGTGCTACTGTATTCAGATGATTTTAATAATGTTGCAGTGATCACAATTCTCTTCAGGGTGAAGAACATACAGAAAGGCCGCGGTCAGCAGTAATCCCGGATAATGTATCTACCATACGAAAAACGTCAATTGATGATACTCGCTGTACCTACCAAATGATACGAAAGGAACTTAACATTGTGGATCCGCCTCCATAAACAAAATTATTTATGAAGAATTACTTATGAAAAAAGTAGTTTGCCGTGGGGTTCCCCATAATCTAACTTAACCAAAATGAGGAGTGTGTCAGTAAAGAAAACCCTTAAATTCCTAGATGATGGTGGCCACCGCATCATTCCTAAAATTGTAACGGGTGATGAAAATTTACTTGCCATTTTTTGACGTTCCAACACGTCAAGAAAGCAAAGTATGGGTCTTTGAAAATGATACCAGGCCAACAATGGAGAAAAGACAACAGGCAATGAAAAAAGTAATATATACCGTTTTCTTTAGAAAGTACGGTATTGGTGAAAGTCATCAAGTTGGAAGGATGGAAGACAGTTACAGAAAACTGGTATATCACAAAATGTCTTCCAAAAATTCACCAAGAAATGAATGTTAGGGGACTAATGCTTCACCTTGGCAATACATCTTTCCATACAGACAAATTAACAGTTGAGTTACTTAAACAAAAACAGATTAAACTAATAGAGCATCCACCTTATTCTCCGGATCTTGCTATGTGACTATAGGTTATTTTTTAATCTAAAAAAAAACTTACGTGGAGGTCGCTTTCATTCATAAGAAGAGACTGATGTAGCTATAAATGCATTTTTTCCCCATCAATTCCAAGAAATGAATGGTTTGAGGCATTTAATCAGTGGAAAATTCGTCTACATAAGTGCATTGATGCTGGAAGACTACTTTGAACACTCCTAAAACTTTGCAAGTATAACTTTAAAGACCTAGGAGTATCTCAAAAATTTCAGAGTGGCCCTCGTAAAACAACAATATATTGAATGCAATAATCTACCTCGACGCTAAAGCTATAATGCGACTTTAATATCATAAACTGCACATATTATCAATATATGTATTGTATTTTGTATATGACACAAGCCCCTAGTAATTATTAAACTTGATTTTAATTTAGTATTGATAAATCAATTATTAAATACTTTTTGCCAAACTGATACATTTATAAGCATCTTTATATCAGTGTGAATATGTATTTTATTTTTTATGATGCCAGAATGTATTTTGTTTTGCTTCCTTTCAGTAAATTAATAATTATTTTAAATCTTTAATTTTGGACTTTTCGATATGCTCGGCGCCCCACGTAGGGTTATCATGCCTTCCCCCAAAGAGGGTGCACCCCCACAATTTGAGAAATGCTGGGTTAGAACATAATATTTTATTTCATATGCAGGGTCTATTTTTTATTTCCATTTTCAGAAAAACTAGACAATTGTTTATATTATGGTAAGCAATTGCGGACGCAAACGTTTTCGCTTTTATAGGTATGTAATAATTTTTAGTCGCCAAATCTTGAAATGGTATAATGAATTAGTCGCCTAATCTGATGATCCTGATGATCCTGATCAGGACAAGGGAACAAAATTAAGAAATTATTATATAGCCATCTGCCCTTGACAAGTGCGCAAAATTTCGAATTAATCTGATCTTTTAAAGAGGGTAAAAATACTGAGTTATAAGATTCCGCTAAATACAAGTGAAATTTATAAAAGCGTGTTAAAAAGATAGTCGACCTGTTGTAATAAAGATATACTCGGAGGGTATCCTCAGTGTCCAACTGACACGTCGATTGATAGACCCTTTATATGATTTACGAGGTAAGGCGACGGAGTTGATCTCAATCGCGCCGACCTATTGTCACAAAGAAACAATGGAGTTGAGACGAAGACGAGGAAGGCCCTGTGCAGATCCGCTAAGCTCACCAGTTAGAGATTATTGGGGGTGTGAAAGAGGCCCGTCCAGGGGGTTTAAAAGGGTCGGCTCGAAAGTTGACGAGGAGCTACTGCATCATCTTCGGCTTCATTTTATTTTATTTTATTTTGCTTCTTCTTGATCTTGTTTGACTTAGGGGGGGGGGATCCCTCATCAAAATTTGTTTGCTTTTATCATTACAATACGAGTTTTATATGCAATTTGAAATTTTAACATCTACTGAAGCTGTGTTGTCAATACTTTAAGATATTTTATCAATTGTTTTCATATTTTAACAAATGTTTGGAGCAGTTAGGCCAGATTTGGCTCTTGCGCCATAAGCCCAAAAATTCCCTTACTCACTCGCAAACTCGTGATAGAGGTTGTGGGGGTAGCCGCACCCCAAGAACCAAAAGAAAGGAACTGCGATTACCTCTTAAGGACGGAGATACAGAGTCTATATGGAAAAGCCGCTCGAGTGATCCTGGACAATACCCGCGAAAGTGGTTGCGGGGACAGCCGCACCCGAGAGACAATCGTATTATGATCGAAGAATATTGTTCCGGTTTTGAGCTTTTCTGTAGTGAAAGGCTGTGAAGATCAGCATGACTAATAATGTATTTAAATTTTAAAATTAAAATGCATTAGTAATTTTTAATTAGTATTGCATTTAATTAATAAATAAAATGCCTTTTGTGACCAATAGTTGTGTGATTCCGCTCGCTACGAAATAATGATGTAATTTTCAGGGTTCAGACACTACAGTATAATATGCAATATCACCATTAGTACATGTATGATATAAAAGACTAGCATAAATGATTCATTCATTTTAAAAAAGCTATATTTTTAAAAGTATTAGATACACACACGTGAAAGATAAATACAAAGGACCACTAAAACTCACCAAGTTTGTATCACGGATCCGAAAGTAGTCAATCACTTTAATTTAACAATTAATTTGTAAAATATTGTACAAAATTACGAATTTTTCTGTTCTTGAATTATAAACTCGATTGGGAATTTTGAGTATTATTATTATGAGTATTGTTTGAAAATATTAATTTACTATGATCGTTTTATTGTTTGAAAATATTATGTTTATTGTATATAATTTATTATGATTAAGTATTATAATATTATGAATATAGATATTTTTGAGATTCAGGAGTATTCTCGGGCTTTTAAATGAGAAAGTTTAAAAAGATTTGTCAATTAGGTTAAAACAAGCACTACTTAAAAGAATACTTCTGAAACGAAAAACAAAAAGAGTCCATAATAAAATCAATAATTTTCTATGATTTCCTAACACAGGTGTACGATTTAGTCTCAGACAGTTTAATTTCTCAAATATTTTTTGGCTTTTATGCTACCATTATTCATAGACTAGTCTAGAGAAATATTTTTAGTTCTTGTCTAGGTTGATTTTTTATTATTTATTTATGCTATTGTTGTCTCAAATTTTCCTATATTTTTTTGAACTCGTATTCCATCTTTGAAAACACCTAATACAGTTATTTACTAATAATGAATTTACTTCTAATTAATTAAATATTTAAGAATAACTATAAGATATAATACATATCTCTTCATAGTATTACGAAATTTTAAGTAAATAATTTAAATCTGCATGTTTATATAATAAGTTTAATATTACTTTCTATTGCATTTACAATCATGGACAAAAAAATTAGCGCACCAAGAATTAATTGCGGGATCGTAACGAAACTTGGCATGAAGGTACATGTTGGAAAGATCTGCAAATGATTAGAAATGCAGCGTGATTGCGCATTACGTATAGCCGGTAGAGGGTGTTTAACGTCGTTATCCGTGGAGTATAAAACAGGTAACGAAAGCTTGTTTGAGTGTGCTGAATCGCTTACAAAGGAAGGGCTGGGGCAGACATGCCATTACGCCGTTTTCGAAGACAATATGAGCAGCTGTGGGGAGAATCATCGGCATGATGGAAGCAGGGTGGTCAGCTAGGCGAGTAGCTCGTCAATTAGGCCACTCTGATTGTGTTGTGAGAAGGTGTTGGGACCAAGTGGATCCGAGAGATTTCATTTACACGAAGACCAGGTTCAGGACACCCTCGACAGACCAGTCGTCGAGAAGACCGCCACATCGTAAGAAATGCACGCATACAGCCAACTGCTTCATCGGCCGCCATCCAGGCACAGGTAGCACCTTCACTGTGTCTTCCCTGTGTCTTCTCGAACCATACGAAGGCGCCTAGCTGAAAGACATTTAGGATCGCGGCGTCCATTACGTGTGCTGCCCTTGACGCCCACCCATGGACACCTCCGTTTGGAGTGGTGCCTGGAGGTAACTGGACTGCAGTGGAATGGAACGAGGTCGTCTTTAGTGATGAATCCAGATTCAATCTCAGCATTGATGACAATCGTGTTCGTGTGTGGAGATCCTGTGGTGAACGCCTCAATCCTACCTTTGCTTAACAGCGACACACCGCTCCCACAGCTGGTATGGAGTGCTTTTGCCCACAAGGTCACCCCTAGTATTGATCCGTGGCACCATGACATCCTGCAACCACATGTGTTGCCACTCATGCAACTGTTCCCAGGAGCCATTTTTCAACAAGACAATGCTCGGCCTTACACGGCAAGGGTGTCACAAGACTGTCTTTGCACTGTTACTACCCTTCCTTGGCCTGCCCGATCCCCAGATTTGTCTCCAATTGAGCATATCTGGGATCATTTGGGATGGCGAGTTGGGCATTCCACGAGTTTGAACGAACTAGAGGCAAGGTTACAGCAAATATAAAACGAAATGTCTCAAGGCATCATACAGAACTTGTATGTTTCAATGTCCGATCGTATCGCATCGTGCATTCGCGCTAGAGGGGGTTCAACAGGGTATTAAATCCTCCGTTCTTTTGCCTTTTTCTCTGAAATAAATGATCCTTTTTCTTTGATTTTCTAGTCATTTACTTATATTAAAGTAGTCAGTTGTGAAAGATTACTTTGCAGGTACTATCCCTTTATGCTATCTCCTTTTTTTATTTTTAATCTAATAATAATGATTAAAAATAAATATGTGCATCAGCGGAGCTTTACTTACGTTTTTTGTGCCCATGGAGTAGGTGAAAATTAGACCCGTCATTGCTGCAGACCCCATCGAAATTCGTCTGTAGCACGTAAAGTAAAGTAAAATTACAAAAACTAAAGTAATTTTTAGTACAAACAACACCAAATACCAAGTGTCACTGTTTGGAATACTTTTATGTTAAAGAAAAAGTCTGTAACATGATAAAAAAAATCAAAAAAAAAATATACCCTTTGCTTCTTTGATCATTTCAACTTCTTTGAAAATTTAAAGCATTTATTCGAACCCATAATTTAGCTTAATTTTTATGCATCAAACAATAAAAGTATAATTGAAAAATAATAAGATATATTCCTTTCCTCACAAAATTTACTGAATACACATTTACAATGATATAATATACTTATAAATGTGTATCAGTTCTGCTCAATGTATTTAATAATTAATTTATCAATATAAAGTTAATAAGTTTAATAATTGTTAGTGACTCTGGGCTTGTTTTTATACAAATTAAATACTTATTTTGATAATTTATACGGTTTATAATTAAACTCCTATGGTAGCTTTAGCGTCAGTGTACATTACTGCATTCAATACATCGTTATTGAATGGAAGGGGGTGAGATGAAAATTAGGTCTAAAAGGTTGAAAGTTTGAGAAGCACTGATATAATACATAAAGCATCACTTCAGTACTTTCAAGCTGCATTTTTTAATTTTTAGGTATATTCGCCGCTTTTCCTTTCTTACGAAGAAACCTCAAATATACGTGCACACTGCTTTCATGTTTTGAAGTAATTTATGAGAGTTATCATCCCAAGCTTTAGAAAAGATAGTATAATTCTAGAACAACACCCTTTAAGTACATAAGGAATGTCATTTATTTTAAATAAGCAATATTTTGATATACGTAGAAGTCTAAATTTTTTTTTTTATGATCATCTCTTTTTCATTTTTTTAAGCTATACCCGGCGTATGTAGTACGCACCCATAAATTGCGATATTATTTTTCGTGTTAAAAGAGCGCGTTATATCTGCCGGATTTTACGATACTCTATTAAACATACTGCATCACTTCCGGAAAAATTGTAAAACCTTCCCAATGTAATTATCAGTTACAGTTATGAGTTTTGTGGGATATGGAGCAACAACAAAGGCTATTATCTCTCCAAAATAGAATATAAGTTTTTCCCTTCTTATATTTAATATGTCGAAGAATTTTACCCTCTGCAAGTGAGTGAAAACTTAACTCAGTGACGCAACAGCCCATGAAGGCCAAGGCCTACTGTGCCCATATCAGTATTCATGACCTTGGTCCCTATGGTGCATTAGCAGATATTCCGATCAGGTGATCAGTCTGACACAAAACCTCCAGTGTTAAGTTCTCAAGCAGGCTTGGTACTCATTTATCGACCCACTGAAGGGATGAAAGGCTGAGGAGTATGTGTGGGAATATTAACGTCACACTATTCAGCTCATTCTCTGCAACAAAGCTATACATAGCTGTTTATTAACAGTTGCATGCAGGAACGTCTTAAGACTCTTTGAGACCTTGGGTCCAGAAAAGATTGTTTGAGGCCTGGGCCCCTATGCAAAACTAGGCCCTAGCTGAGCTCTTTCAAGCAGACAGTATATAGCATGTATTGTCAAATACTCGTTCAAACGATATTTTGAAACAAATTAATGTCCACGATTCACAATCTCAAGGCCCTAGGCACAAATTTTCTCGACTGATGGCTGCATTCCGACTAAATGAGTTTAATGATTGTTTATGATATTAGGCCTAGGCTTAGACATGGAAAACGGTCATTGCATAATAATACAGTCTTACCACTTATACCAGTTGACATGCAGTTTGAAATTCCCTGTTTTTCGGAGAATATGTACGGGAATAATATTTGACAATTAAAATTATCCGGATCATGATCTTATTTAAAAAGAGTCGAAAACAAAACGAAGCTTCCACCGAAGATAATGCCCTGGGCCCGGGCCCAGTTCGGCCAAGTCTTAATACGTCCCTGGTTGTATGTTCCAAAAATTCTTTGTAAATGTAGCATTGGTCTATCTTGAGTATATTCTACAAGTGATTTTTTTTTAGAAATGCTCTTGCGTTTTTTATTTACTTTATTTATCAGCAACCAATATTGTTTTAAGTAGCAAACAAGTAATATAAAAAAATTTTAATCAATTCCTACTTAGATTAACAAAAAAAATAATTTTAATTACTTTTTATTAAATAGTTACAATTAATATAAATATATATATATATATATTTGACAAATCACATCATTAAGTGGCAATTAATTTTTATTAATTACCATTAAAGTATCGTATTGTCATCCAAAACAAGCGTGTAGTATATAAAATTTCAGTTAAACTGATTGCTTTAAAACGTGAGGGGAAAAAAATCTTGTAAGGTTCTGACCTAAGTCGCTAAAAATGAAGCCAACATGACTGTATCTGTAATTCTTTAAATAATTAATTTCAGTCAATTAATTTTAATTAATTATAATTAAATTATCGTATTGTTACCCAAAGCAATGGTGTATAGAACTTTTCAGCTTAAATGAGAGCTTTAAAATGTGAGAAAAAAACTTTTCAAGTTTTGTACACGTAGCCAAATTGTTTGCTAAGTCGCTAAAAATGATGCCAACGTGGCTGTGTATTTGTAATTCATTGAATAATTAGTTTTAATGAATTAATTTTTATTAATTGAAATAAAACTACTGTATTGACATCCAAAATAATCAGGAAAATAAAATTTCAGCTCAATTAAATGGTTTAAAATGCATTTTACTAACAATTGAAAACCTGAACAAGATTTTTTTTTAATTTTATTTTGGGATATTGAGCAACAAAGGCTATTATCCCTTGAACAAGATAAATAGAGAGATAGTGAGCCAATAGTAGGAATTGAAAAATAGATCAGAGAGAAGTTTTCAATTTTGTTTATGTTACAATTCACGCTTGCTTTCACCAAAAAATAGAATTTTAACTTTAAAAGTATATTTTGCCAATAAAAAATTTATTTTTAATATTTTACTCAATTTGAGTGTTCCTTCTCAATAACATAACTACATAATGGATAAACTGTTCTGTGTGGGGAACAATTTTATATGTTGTAGTTCAAAAAGTAGAGGGCAATCTTAATGCTGACCTCGTCATCTGTTATGTTTCAAACATTGTTATATTTATTTACTTTTTGAGCCACGAATGCGAATATCCGTAAAGAAAATCGAGAAAAAGATATCAATTGGACCTCGATTTTACGAATTTATTGAGACGGAACTTCTTATTCGTTTATTCGAGGTTATTTGTAATATTGGGATCTAAAAAAGTACAAACTTTTTCAATTTGCCTTTTGGAAATTCTATAATATACAACAACACAAATATATTTATAGTTAGAAATCACACATTTTTTTTCAGCAGCTAAAAATACTATTAGCGAATTATGATGCACCTGTTAATTGGAAATTTTAAAATACTGACTCTATAAAATAGGTATTTGACAATCTTTTTGATTACTAACTTGAAAGAGTCCTTTTTTTTTACTTAATGCAGAAATGAAAATACTGTGTCTTTTGCATTCTGCTCTCTGCATGGGCTGTATTTTCACAGTTTCCAAACAATGTAAAATGTTAGAAAATATAAAAGTTTTGATAGGAGTTTTGCTATCAATTTCCGCATCAGAATCGCAAATCATTGACTCCAACAAATCAATCAAAATTTTCAGGAAATCCGTACATAAACTGCACTTTTTTCAAGAACGAGAACAAATAGTAAAAACTCTTGAGATATCTCTTGCGTTTTATGGAATGATATAAGATAAGAAAGGAAGGAATTCCCTGTCCTATTCAAATTTTACTCGATAGATTATACTCATGGGTCATCTGCACCTATAAAGTTAAAAATGGGTTACACCTTTTCCCGTCGAAATGTGATGCTTATATATATATAAAAAAAAGTCTTTCTGTTCCGGACAAAATAGACTTGTCATTTGAGAAGAAATACAGTTTTTTCCTAATCCAAACTAATTTTTTAAGAAAATTCGGCTGTTAAAATAATTTATTAAATCGAGGTTTTTCGTTCATTAAATAGGTTAATTAATTTTGTCTTCATTTTAATCAGGGAGGGAGGGGAGAAAAGTTTATTAAATCGTGAAATTCGTTAAATAGGGGTCCTACTGTTCTTGAAAAAAAGAAAAATATATTTTTGAATTGATATCATAACGTGTAAAATTATTTCTCATAACCTACTTTATACCGGACGCTAACCTCACGTTTTAATCAAGGAATATAGAATTAGCCGACTTTTGTATGCATGCAGCTGTTACTTAAGTCGGAAACTATTCTTTAGTTAATTGTCTGCTTAAATCGAAGATGACATTTAAACAAGAATGGAAAAGGTGTGCTAACTTAGACTGATGATGCGAGTTGTTGCAGGTGATTCAATTATGAACGTCGTAGGAAAATAAAAAAGAAGCAAGACAAAGCTTTTCTAAATGCTTTCGCAAGATGATTACGCAAATAACACGTACTATTGCTTTGACGCTGGCCACTGTAATGCTATTAAATAGAGATCTCGTCTTAATGATCTTAACCAGGGACCCTCATCTTTAATTTATAAACTCTTTGACGCTTCTTTAGATCTTGGAATATTCGAAAGCTATGAGGGGATAACAAACAAAATGTTCACGACTTCCAAGCTGTGTGAATATTTAAGATATTCAGATATTCGGCTTCAGACTGAACAAAACTAGACAATCACAGGTTTATTTTAGGATATTTAAAAAATTCGACCTGGTAACTTTAAAAAAAGTATAATATTTGGATCCAAATAATATTTTTCTTGGTTGTTGTTACGTTGTAAAAGTTTTGTACGCACTTCTTATCGTTTAAAAATTATATTTTGCTTGAATTTTTATTCTAATGATTTAACATTTCTCATTAATTTAAAAATCTACAAAAAACATTGACATTTTTAAAATTTTGACAGAATTTCGGATTTAAAATATATGACAAATGAAATGAAAATGGTTTTGTAGAGCAAACCTTTTTTGCAAAGGCTGCTATTTCAAAACCAGTTATATATAAAAAGAAAGAAACAATGTATTCTGTATAAGGAATTTTTTCAAATGGGGTTTTCAGAAAAATGAAACACACTCCCCGAAGTAATGTGCAAGAGGGTATCGTGAAGCTTTAACTATTACAATTAGTTTTAACTATGCAATATTATTAAAAGATATAGACTTATTTAATTTTCTTTAAAACTTCTCTGAAAAGTCACTGCCCAGAGCATACAATTCTTCCAGTATTTCTTGGCCTTTGGATTTGATTAGATTTTGATTAACTCTCATAATACTTTTCATTACTCTGAAGCAATGCTAAAGCTTTTGGTGACGGATAGGGATCGTAACACCGAATACCGGTATTTTGTGCCATTTCATTTCTTTGTTATTTACTAGAAATTTTTTAAAATTGTCTCCATTATATGTTCAGGGGTCACCAAAAGAGCACAATAGTATACGTTTTTGTTTTTATGTCTCCCTAAAGGGTGAAATTAAAGACTGTGAATGTAAAGTTGCATCGGCAATCAAGAAAATTAATAAAATATGTGAATCATCCAAGGAGGCGGACAAAACTATCATATAACAGCTCAGAGAGTGATACTGCACACGATAATGAATTCGACTTAATATTCAGAACTGTATCAGCTCTACTTCCAATAAAACTAGTTGATGAGTTATTATGTCGGAAGGGAAAAATTTAATTCTGCAGTCACTGAAAGAACAGCACACATGCACTATCTGAAGAATTATTTGAAAAATCGTTGAAAAATTGCACAGAAGAAAGCATACCGAAATAGAAAATGTCTTACGGTATTTAAATAAACATAATGATCTTAAAAAATGAAAATGAAAAATAACCCATTTAAATTTGATCACGTTTACAGTAAACTTTCTTAAAATTTTTCCCCACAAATCTATTCACATTCAGAAGAATTCGGTACAATTATCAAAGATGATTATGACACTAATGTCGATAGTGAAAAGGAATTGTCTCTTAAACAAAAATTAGAATTATCGATAGCTAAAAATTTTCAACATACCAAAACACAATATAGAAATCAGCTATGTACAAAACCTCCGACGAGAAATAGATTTATTTTAAGATGGAGGATTTAGAAGCAAATACTTGGAAAAAGTATATCACGCATATGCTACCTATACCACCAACTAGACCAGATGTCAAAAGAGTGTTTTCGACAACTGATAATTTTCGCACAAAATTAAGTTCCAGGCTGAAAGAAGGTACAATTGATGCATTATGTTTTTTAAGATCACATTTCAAAAATTTGTAATAGTACCACAGTCTGAATAGTGATGTTTACACTTTTTTGTGATATAAACAAATAAGATGTTCCTTTACTTTTTGTGGTTCTTTATAAACTGTTATAGTTAATTAGTTACCAATTATTTTTGGAGATATTTACACTCTCTAATAAAATTGGCAAATGTAAAACAAGCCGCCTATCCGATATAGTGGTCATTGAAGCTGACTGCGGTGCTGTAGGGACTGGGTTCGAGTCCCGGAGAAGGCATGGATATTTGTGTTGTAATCCTTTCTTCTGTCTGTGTTGTACGCCCCGTGTTATACATTGCGTGGCGCACATGATTTATAAATGTTAAAAACAAAAATGTAAAACAAAGAAACGCCTGCATTTTCTTTCTTTTTTCTAAAATTTCTATTTCCGGTATTAAAACCGGTATCCCGGTATTAAGATCTAAAAAATACCAAATACCGGTATTGAACTTTTAATCCGCTATTGCAATCCCTAGTGACGCGCTTCGTAATTTGGAATCACCGTCAAGTGACGAGGGCAACACCTAAGTTGGCTCTTCCCTCTCAAAATTCCACACAGCGACAAAAAGAGAAATTTGAGTTTTACAGATTATTCATATATCAGCTCGCTTCTACACAGTAGGTCTTCGGTGACCCAAGGACTCGCGAACCCGCTCAAATTCCCGACCATAACTACTCGATTCTTGACCAATGAAAGGCTGTCATCGAAGTAACTTGTGTCGAAAATATTTGGTCAACCTCTTGAATGATGACATTTTGTGTGTCAAGACTCTGAACCCGCAATAAATTTTTAGTTGATTAAAAAAGTCTATTGGAGGAGACAGATTGGTAGAATAGTGAGCAAAATTCATAAACAACATCGCTTTAATTTATTAATCGCATCTCCAGTTGAGTGAGCATATACAGCCATCTCTCATTAATTCAAACCTCCCATAATACGAACCTCTCGCTAATTCGAAGTATATGCTCAACCCCTAGAAAAACTCTTGATATTTCGAAATAAAACAATACGTTTTGATACACTCAAATATATCGATTTAAAATCTGCGGTTGACCAGAATAGCTTACGTAGCTCTCGACAATTTAAGCACTCACTACGATGTAGAGTCCTGTAACAAACAGGTTGGAGCTTGCGTGTTTTGTGTTGTATTCTCTCTTCGTGTCCCCCCCCCCTGTAACATAGCCCCTTTGATGACCATCTGTCTACCATGCCTTACTTTGTGTTTCCCAGTTCCTCAAGCAAAAAGAAACTTTTATTGCTTTCCTTCTTCAAGAGGAGAATAAACCGGCCAAACTTTTTGTCGGCGATTCATATCTTTCCATTAACACGTGGCATTGCTGCATGTGTTCAGAAAGGATGGTCTGCTGTCGTAAAGAAGAGATGCATAGAATTGTGTATTTTTTGTGGCGGTGTGAAATAACAATTTATGAATCATGGCATGTGGCATTAATGAAGGCATGTGCCAGACTGGAGTGAGTGAGTGAATATTAACGTCGCACTGTTCAGCTATACACGAGGGCTTTTAGCGACGAATCTCGTAATTTTGAACATGGTCAAGTGACGAGGACAACAACTGAGCTGTCACCCTCTCTCCTACCTACGACACCACACCGACGGAAGGACGTTTGAGCTCTCAACAGATTTAATGTGCATCGCTCCCCTACACGGCGAGTCTTTAGTGGCACTGGGTTCGAACTCTTGACATGCCAGCTACGATCCCATACATTAACCACTCGGCTACTACGGGCAGGACTGGAACCAATGTCTTAAAGAACCAATAGTGTTGGAGATAGTGTCTGGGGGAACGATAACAGATTTTTAACGATAACAGATTTTTTCTTGAAAAGGATTAATTATGTACAGTATGTATTCTTTTAATACAGGAGACTGTTTAATATTTATACTGTTTGATGAGTACTTTTTAAAAATGTTTTAAAGTATTTTTATACATGTGTACAATTTTGTTTTATTACATCGTTTCAAATTTAAATGTGTTAGAAAAAATTTCTCTTCGTGTATTTTGGGAGTTTTTTCCTTCCCTTTCTTGATAATTCGAATTTTTTTTAGTGGTCCTTCCAACTTCGAATTATCGAGAGTCGACTGTATATATTACCAACATATACAAGGGTCCTTTTGACATTTTTGAGATATACCTAGGTTTTCAAAATTATACTTACAAAATTTTAGAAGAATTCAAATCAGTCTCCTCCAGCATCAATACACTTTTGTAGACAAATTTTCCACAGATTAAATGCCTCAAGCCATTCATTTCTTGGAATTGATGAAAAAAATGCATTTATAGCCACATCAATTTCTTCTGAATGAAAACGACATCCACGTAAGTTCTTTTCAAGACGCTTTTATAAGTTTCACTTGTATGTAACAGAATCTTTGAACTCGATTTTTACCCACTTTAAAAGGTCAGATTAATTCGAAATTTTACACACTTCTCAAGGATTGATGACAATACAAGAATTTCATAATTTTGTTCCATTGTCCTTATCAGGACATCAGGAAGAACGATTTCCAGATTTGGTGACTAATTCCATATACCATTTCCAGATTTAGCAACTAAAAGATTAGGGTGCAACCCTAAAAACGAATACACCTGTGGTTAATAAAAACAAAACAATGGCCATGGTATCAAAGTGGTTAAGGATCGTGGCTGTCATGTCATGAGTTTGAGCCCAGTACCAATAAAGACCCACCGTGTAGGGGTACGATGTACGTTAAATCTGTCGAGAGCTCAAACGCCCTCTCGTTGGTGTGGTAATTAGGAGAGGGGATGCCAGCTCAGGTGTCGTCCTCGCCACTTGACCATGATTCAAAATTACGAGGTCCTTTGCCAAAAGCCCCCGTGTAGCTGAACAGTGTGACGTTAATATTCACTCACTCACTCAGAAATAAAACAAACAAAAAAGGTGTTCTCTTTATGTGAGAAAGGTAAGGGTGGGTGTGCATCAGCAGTTTCGTTCCATAATATAAGCAATTGTCTAGTTTTCTGAAAATGGAAATTGAAAAAAAAAAAGACTACTCGTGCATGTGGAAAAAAAATAATTACTGTTCCAACTTCTAAATATTTATATTTTTATAAAGCAATACGTTTAGGAGTGATGATACGAATTAACATTATAGCAATACGTTTAAAAGGTGATAATACGATTGACACGATATGGGACTGATCCGAGGCTCCGTAAACGGAGAGAATAAACACCCTTCAGACCCGTTAATTAATATCCATTGAAGAGCAAGATTAATTATAGCACTAAGTAATTCCCCGGCTCCTAATATCAAACTCAAGGGTAAATTCAACAATGAGTAAATAATAGTTTGAAAAACTAAAAAAACATGCTTTTATTGTAGATCAAAATAAAAATTATATTATAGCTTATAAATAACTAAAAAGCAACCTTTTATAGTGAATCGAACTTAGGAAAGAAATAATTATTATATAAGAATAAAATGATTAACGGGAGTGAGTGAATATTAACGTCGCACTGTTCAGCTACACGAGGGCTATTGGCGACGGACCGTGTAATTTTGAACCATCGTCAAGTGACGCGGACGATACCTGAGGTGGCACCCTCCTCTCCTAACTACCATACCACACCAACGGGAGGACGTTTGAGCTCTCGATAGATTTAACGTGCATCGCTCCCCTACACGGCGGGTCTTCAGTGGTACTGGGCTCGAACTCATGACACGCTAACCATGATCCGATACCTTGACAACTTGGGTACCGTGGTCTCATGATTAACGGGAAAATTAATGTCATTGGGGTAAAGGCGTGGCGTGCTCTATATTAATTGTTATAATTTTTTTACTAGTTCTATTCCGAAATGCTGATTTACCGTAAAAATGTAGTACAATGCACCCTGCATTAATGTTCTCGTTAATCATTTTATTCTTATATTAAGAATTATTATTTTTTACTTTTTAGTTCGATTCACTATAAAAGCGTGTTTTTGTATTTTTTTTTTTTAAACTATCATTTATTTTACACGCTTTTTTAAGCTTCACATTTATGTAGCGGAATCTTTAAACTCGATTTTTAGCCCCTTTAAAAGGTCATATTAATTTGAAATTTAGCACACGTGTCAAGGACCGATGACAATGCAGTAATTTAATAATTTTGTTCCATTGTCCAGATCAGGATCATCAGGATTAACGACTTTCCATTTCCAGATTTGGCGAATAATTCCAGATCTCATTCCCATATTTGGCGACTAAAAGATTGTTACAACACTAAAGTGAAAACGCCCATGGTAAATACAAATACAACAAACAAGAAAAGTATTCTTTATGTGAAAAAGGGGAAGGATGCGTCAGCAATTGCTTATCTTAATTTTCAGTTGCCCAGTTTTTCTGAAAATGGAAATAATAACACTCGCGAGCTTGTGGAAAAAAATAATTTACGTTCTATTTTGCTTGAAACCCAGACATAAAGTCTGTTTTTCTAAATTCTATTGTCGGATCTGTGAAAAGTAACATCACTCATTGCTTCATTTTAACAAAACAGCTGAGAATTGATCCAGAGGTCAACGGATTAAATATTTTCTCTCAATCTCTTCGATTCAAAACGTGTACTTTTATGTCAAATGCTGATGCAAGTTTCAGAGAAAATATATTAAGCTCTTTTTAGTGAAAAAAAATCATTGACTTTTTATACTTTCTTTCGCATAAAAATATTTCAAACTTAGCTCTTCCAGATTTCCTTCAGTTAGCTAATCCTACATTTTGCAAACCAGGCCGTATCGACGCACTGATAGGATACCAATGGGTATTCCAGATTCTAAAAAATATCGGTTTTAAGATTGATTCATCCATGAATAAATGATAGTTTAAAAACTAAAAAAAACACGATCTATAGTTAATCGAACTAAAAAGTAAAAAATAATTCTTAATATAAGAATGAAATTATTAAAGAGAGAATATGGGATATGAAAAACACCGGCATCCCGGGGCTGCAAACCCTATTTGAAAGGTTTGTAATTGAGGAAACTGAAATGTAGAATTCGCAAGGAAAACTTGATATCAATATAATTTATATATAAACCGTATATATTCATACATCATGAAATAAGTCAGTGAAGGAGGTAGGTAATGGCTTGTTACATTATAAAAACTGGGGAGTAATTTCTATTTCATATTTTTTGCATTGAATTTCACCCTGATCTATATATTTCAGATGGATGGAAAAATAGGAACTTGATATTGTGAGTTACCAAAATAATTTCAAATTACACAGTAAAAATCAGTACATTTCAGAAAAATAACAGTTAAGAAGACAATCAAATAATTGAAGATAGAAAATAATATTTTTGCTTTCATGACTTGAAAATGGTGTGTTTATACTTTTGAAGTAGTCATGCAGTTATTGAAACCGTAATGTTATATTATTGATTTATGATTCATTTACCAGTAAAAAAGTGTCATTGACTCAATGTCTGTGTTTAGTATAATTAAAAAATTTAGTATAATTAAATCTCACCTACCAATACAAAATATTTGTGATAACTTTTTAAATTTATAAACTTTAAATACAAGCACTGAAAGCTATTGAGATAATTATAGTAAAAAATTAATCTATTTTTTGAATTTACCGGATTTACTTAGAACACAGGTCTAGATTTTAAGCCCATAAAGAATATATTCTGAATTTTTAAATTGTCTAAATCAGGGGTTGAAAACCATGTAAGCCAAAATATCAATATGATTCAGGATGCCACACAGTAGGAAATATTTGAAACAATTCTTTCCCCGATGTAGTGCAAACAGAGTTGAGGAATTGAGGTAAAAAATAGATTTAGAATTTTATTATATACTAATTATGTATAAATTGTACATATATTGTGTATCTTTTAAACATATTTGATAAAAAACAACAAAATAAACTGCATAAAATATTAATATTCTTTCATTGTAGTTAAGAAAATAAATATTCGAACGCGAGCCTGCCGAACTGCACCGATGTACTTTATATCATAATATCAAGGGTAAAATTTGTGACTTTCAATTTTATATGATTCCGAATGTTCATTTACTAAACAACTTTGTGGATTTAAAATGTTTTTTGTATGAGAAAAGATTTGTTCCCATAGATATGTAGAACAAAAACAGAAAGTAAAGTACATGCAATTTCACTTCGAACAATTAAATCTCTCTAGCAATGACATCCAACAGTTTAAAATAGCCATCAATTTATCATATTTTTTTATAGAGTTACATCTGTCATAAATATTTCTTTCCAAGATTCTGAAGATGTCAGTACAAGCTCCATTCAAAATTATCAATTTCCATTCGCTCAAAAATCGATGTGTAGAGTGCCAATGTAAATAGTACTGCATGTCAAATCTAGCATATGTGTCATAGGTTGCCAACACCTGGTTTAAATCAATGTTTTCAACTGGGATCTACATAGATCTTCAGGGGTTCATGTTTTGAAGAAAACTAACAAAGGTCTTCATGATAATAATATATTAGTACACTAATAAAATAATGATAATAAATCATGTTTAATAATAGCATAGGAATAAATACGCATGTTTGAAATAGTATATTTAATAATATACCCCATTTACTTATTTTTTACTATTTCGATAAGTAAAAATATATTTCACAATTTCAATATTTTTTTTTTAAAAAAGCATATAATTTGCATCATAAGTTCCCAAACCTTTTTGTCACATGGACCCCTTACCATGTTTTTCGGTTTTGTGTAGACCCCCTACTTACCGAATATTAAATTTTGCAAATTTATCAACTTAAACGTTTTTTGACCGCTGGTATAGCACTACTTACTTTAAAAGTTTTATGTTTCTAACTGGAGTTAAGTAGTGTGTTTAAAACTTAAGAAACACATGTGCATTAGTTAATTAAATTTCAATTTAATATATAAAATAATCGTTGCATAAAATAATTGAGCAACACACAACAAATGTTTTTAATGGGTGGGATGAATCTGGTGCTTCAATAACATTTTTAACATTTGGCATCAATCTTTTCAGGTTTAACTCTCAATCTCCTCAATTAGTAGGATCCAATCTTTCTTCTTTTTTTTTGTTGGAGATTGGCAACCATGCTGAAACTCCTTTTTTCTAGGAAAAGCAATTAAAAACTTTCTTAAGATGCTCCATAATTCGAAACAATAACAGGTATATCTTTTTAAAGACAAAATTGCTGACATTCATTTCTATAATTTAAGATCTTCGTTAGGGTCATTAAAGATGGACCTTTTTTAATAAAATGTATATGCTGTCACCTTGTAATTGCAAATTAACCTCAGTAAATTTAGTAAATAAAGCTGTTAAATAGGTAAATATGGTTTAGGCTTTATTAGATTTTCTATTAAAATTAAAGACACAATCTAGTTTAGGCTATCGTAGACCCCCAATTACACCTGGAACCCCAAATTATTTTTTCACTGCCGTGGACCCCCGGGGTCCATATAGACCCCTTTGGGAATCACTGATTTACATTTTTATATTACTTTGGAATTGTTCAATTTTTATCTTGTAATACAGTGCTGGGCAAATAGTGGCCTGCTGAGTTTCTTTTGTGGCCCACTAAGACAGTTCAAAAACCAAATACACAGAAAATGTTCTCTAAATTTAGGTCAACATATATATGTGAGAAAAGTTTTTCCAGCATGAAAATCAACAAGAGTAAATACAGATACAAGCTGGCTGACTTTAATTTGCAGAATGTGATGAGAATTTCAACAAGCAATCTCAATCTTGATTTTAAAAAAACTCTAAAAAAGTGTGATATAGGGTATATTTGTCATATTAAACTAATTCTAAAATTAAATGTGCTTGCAGTTACAAATGAAAGAAATTAGCAAAGTAAATAAATTGAATAAAACTGCCACTACTTTATTTAACTTACATTGATTGATTTTTATGGTATGATTTATACCTTTTCTGAGATGTAGAGTTAACTAATGAATGCAATCATATTAAAAAAAAAAGAGTGTGGCCCTCAAGCCAAAACAATGGCCCAACCCTGTTTTACTAGCTTATAAATCAATAATCATTTACAATTAACTGTTTAATTATTCACTTTTACTTTACAATAACTAAATACTACATTTAAGAATATTACATATACATATGTATGGGAGTCCTCACATATATAAAATTAGAACTTAGATTGTTCACAAGGAAAACAAAAGGTTGGAAATCATATACATGTGTATAATCTATTAAATAGAGTAGTACAAATAAATATTAAGTTAGGAGCTATCATAAATAAGTCTAGATTTACATTAAAAAATTTTTTTTAAAAAAAAAAGGCTCAATGCACTGGAAAGAAATATTCAGGCATCAATGACTGAAAATGCTTTAATCATTTAAAAAGCCATTTCATCAATTTGATTAATTTTTTCATGTTAACTAAGTGCTTCGTGTAATGCTATAACAATTGTTACAAGTTAAGTTCAATTTTGGTTATATATATACATTATTAAAAATGGTTAATAAAATTACACATAAAAATTTAATGGAAAATTTAGAAACCACACACATTTAATGCTTTATCAATCATACTTATCAAAAACCACTTAGTAATAAGCAAATAAACATTTGTGTGAAATAGTAGAGTAAATGGCTAATTCAAAAAAGTAAATTAATGTGTGTTTGGTCAAGTACATACTACTTTTACAATATGCAAGTTAATTGTCATACTACAACAATATTTCATAAAAGATCTTGACATATTTGAATAAATTTTAATGGAGTTATATTATTAAAAGTGCTAGGAGATACATTACAAACATTTGCTTTATTAAGGGAGTCATGGTAAAATCTCATGTTAAACAGACTGGTTATTGAACCATATATTCAAGGGTCCATCTTTATTAACATACCAATAATGAGAACAATAAAAAAAGCTAGCCAAAACTAAGAAGTTTTATAATCTAAAAGATGTTATCATTCCCTCTCCATAGCTTATTCAAATCTTTTAAAGTAAGAGGTTCCATCACAACACAGTTCCTCTAGTGCATTCCCTTGTGTAATATTTCTCTGTTCATATATACAAATGTGAAAGGCAAATAAGCACACATTTTCTAACACATTTATGGGACAAAAATTTTAAAATATAAAGAAACATGATTCTAAAAAGAGCAAAAGAAATTTACAGTTAAAAACATAATTTCATACAACAGATTTTTAATTGTATTAAAACTAGAATTATCAAAACAAAGGCAACAAAAACAAAACATGAAACAGTTTAGATTATTTATTAGCAAAAACAGCAAAAATATTCACTTTAATAAGAATAAACAAACAATAAAATTATAAAATAAAGATACCTATTAATTTTTAGATAATAAATAAAAATAATGAAAATTTTTAAAATCAAAACAATTACAAAATCATGTTACAAATAAGCTTTTCAAGAACAGATATCAGTTACTATCATTATGTAAAAAAGTTTACACTGTTATGTACATGTTTTATTTTACATGATAAATAACAAATAAAAATGAATGATAAATAATCCCTACATTTCAAAATTATGTACTATTTTTACAGTCTTTGTATGTACAACAAAATCGTATTTCTAAATTATGCTGGGAACAGTAATTAATCCAAGAATGAGGTTTCTGGTAATGTAACAGAATTGAGCGATTCTTCCAAAAGCCAGCTTTCTCGCATTTTAAAAGGTTTATGATAATCTAAAAGAAACAGACACAATACATAACACAATTTAATATTAATCAAATACAATAAATTATTTTGTAAGAATGCAGTTCAAAAACGAGGGTAAGGGTCATATTGAAAGTAGAACGGCATATGAAATGTATACTGAATTGTGGTGAATATTAACATGGTACATAAGTTAAATTTAAAAAGGTACAGTATAAATGTAATTTATCAATATAGAAACCAGAACTAATTATGCTTGAACTTGGGAAAAAATCGCTACTTATGTCCAGAATCTGTTCATAGATGACATATCATTAATGTAGTTTTAAACAAATACTTTAAAGGTTCATGTTTAGAGTTTTTAAACCAATTGTAATAAAAAATGCTTTGATAACTGAATGTGATTGATAATATAGAAAATAGTGTAGATTGAATTTGGAAGGGGATAATATTGTTAATGCACGATTCCTTACTATATTTACAACATGTCAAACCAGATGTACACGCTAAATCTTTCAGAAAAAGACTTTGTTGTATAAAGATTAACATCCTAAATTATTTTTACTAACAATTCAAGCAGATTACTAATTTTGCAAATCCCTTCTTTTACTGGATTTCATATTTTCTTCGTTTCCATGTTTGATGTTTATAATAATATATTTATTATAAATTCCTTGTAAAATTATTGTTATACATTAATCAATGATGTTAGAATATTTAATAATGTCAGCTATCCCAGCATTCATTAATTAATGAATATTAACAGCAATACTCTTATCCAAAAGTATTACTGAGAAACTTTTACTGTTTCTTTACCGTTTTGTTTTTAAAAAACTTTAGGTCATCATATATATTTGCTTATAATAAACACATTATTCACAGAACCATTTTAAATGTTCAGAACTCCCAGTTGCTTAACTAAAATACAACCAATGAAAACAAAATGAATGGATTTAAACCAATTAGTTTAAGCAATAATTGACAGAATTTAAGCAACTGCAAAAACATAAGCCAATCTTAATTTATTCCTAAAATGCTATGTATAGACATTGGATTTCATTTAGGAAAGAAACGATGTATGAAATTTCATTTTTAATGTATGATAAGCATAATCTATTTTAAAAAAAGCAATAGTTCAAAAACATAAAAGATGGTTTATAAAATTACCAATATCAACATCAAAAACTAGTTCTGTTGCCTCAAATGCTAGTGGAATTGAAGCAGATTTTTCTGAGTCATTTTGAGCAGTTGGTATAAACTACAAAATTAAAGAAAATTTCAATAAAAACTTGAAAGCAATATATTAATTCTACTTACATATATATCAGAAAAATATTTATAGTCTATCTTCTTAATATCTCTTCTAAGTATTATAATTTTATAGTACCTATTTGGAACTTTGTTTCTTACAATGTCAATTTTCAACAAACAGTAATTATTTTCACTAACTTTTAGAATATCTTAATTTAAAAAAAATTACAGAAATTATACAAAATATTAAGAGCAAGATACCTTACAACTGTAGAAAAAAGAAAAATCCAAATAACATTCAAAGTATAATATTGAAATTAAAACTCTGAACATGAAAAAAGTTAAGCATAACAGTTCCAAACAATTGAATGAAACTTAAATTCCTTGAATAAATAACAACTCAAATTTAAATATTTTGAAGAAAATAGCACTTATTTTTATCAATTTAAAATATTAAAATGAATACATGAACTTTGGAACATTAGTATAACATGTAGACCATTAAAACTAGTATTTACCCAAGCTAATTTTAAAAATGTGAGGTATTTAAATAGAACGAATTAGAGCAGCTTTTTTGTAAGGTAAATATATTCATTGTTCATAGAAATAGAAAATTATGATTCAACATGTATTAAACATTAAACTTATAATCAAATTATTCAAATCAATCAACAGGAAATTTATAGGAATTGAGAAAACAAAATAACAGATTTAGTGAAAACTAAAGAATTAATAAAATATATTGATATCTAAACTAATAAAAAAAACCCACCAAATTAACAATTTTTTTTTCATAACTATAGCAACAAAAATAAATTCCTGTCCCCATTCCAATAAAATTACTTCAAACATAAAATAAAATCAAAATCTCTCTAGATATCAAAATATACAGACCACATCTGAAAGTAGGGAATTTTCTGCTTCAAATTCATCTTTACCAAATAGATTTTGCCTTTTCAGTTTCATCTGTTTCAAGGAATGTATTAAATCATCACACTCCTGAAAAGTACTGGTTAAAGACACATTTAATTCATTGAATTCTGTAGTACTTGGCACATGTTCTTTACAAAGAGTCTTTGGGATATCTGAATATGATTCCAATGGATCAGGACTAGAAGAAAAATATAATGATTAAAGAGAAAATAAATGCAGATTAAAATTTTAGCATAAGACAAGGCTTGAAAATAGTTTGCATATATTATTCAATAAAGAAGGCATAATACTAAAAAAATAAATAAAATAAAAAAATCAAGCATTAACATAAATTTAAAAAAAAACTATTTAAAAAATGCTCAGAATTGCCAATATTTACAAAAAATACCACAATCAATATATTTATGCATATAAATACAAATTAAACAGTATAGAAACTCAACAGAAAATACTTATCTTTCATTTGCCATTCTACAAGCAAAATATTTAAAATAAAAAATTTACTACTCTTAAATATTTAATTTTTTAAAAACTTCAATAATTTTTTTATTTTAATTTCAATTGTGACAATTTTAACAAAATTATTGCTATCCATAACAATAAATAAATACCTAATGCAATGTACTTAATTTAGATGCCCAAAAAAAATTTCGCTTTTTTTTTTGGACATAAAACAAAAATATATAATAAAAATCCAATTTGGATATATAATAAAAAGCCCAGAATGAGAGAAAGAATAATGAAATAACAGTTAATTTTCATAACTGCTTAATTTTAATGTCAAAATTATGAAAATTTACCCATTAAAATACAATAGTAATAACATTGTCAAACTAGAAATGAATTAGAAATATATAAAAGTGAAAAAATAAGAAATGACAATGAACAGGGAATCATATTAGAAATAGAGAGAGAGAGAGAAATTTTAAAAAAAACATACATCTAATGTAATCAATCATATAAGGTATTAGCTAAAATTTGAAACAAATGAAAAAAATGTGGCATGCAGAAATAAAAAAACTTAAGTAGATTTTAAAATATTAATAGAAATACCTTGCATGTAGAAAGTTATGATACAATTATTGTAAGTTAACTATTGTTACAAAAATATTAATGTGAAAAAAAGTTCATGAAATTTAAAACTGTTCAAAAGAACATAAAATATTTTATGTATTGAATTAGCAGCAGAAACAGCAATATACTAAAATGCAAGAATAAGGGAATAAATAATACATATTTAAAAAAGGGTAAAAACTTTTTAAACCTTTTTAAATAAGTATTATTAAGACAAAACGTTATAATGCAAAGACAAAAACTCTTGTTCAAAATCAGTTGCTTACTTTTGCAAATTTTAAAAAAAAATCAATTTTGGAAAATATTTGTTTTTTACCAATACAAGAAAATTAATAAACATTCTAAACAAAATTGGATTTAAAGAACCCCTGGGATTCATTTCAAGACTAATTTCATCTAAATCATTTGTTTACAATAAAAAAAATAAACACTAACAGAATTGGTTTCTTTTTCTCTTTCCACACAGAAAATACAATATTTTGAATCAATCAACAAATCACATTATTTGAATCAAGTAGAAAATATTAAAGGATATAATAGAATTTTTCTCTTGATAACTTTCCAAGTACAAAATAAATACAAATTTTTAAAACATTTAAATAAAGGAACTTAAAGTTGAAATTATAACTGAATTACATGTCTTCAAATTTTAATTTGTGATAATTAACTGAACATTAATAAAGAAGTTGAAACTAAAATTGATAACATATCTGAATAAAATATCTGAAGACTTTTTACTATACATAACAGAACTGAACTGAAAAGAGAACAACACATAATACAGGAGCATAACTGAAAAAAGAATAAATCCATTATTTATATCAGTGATTCCCAAAGTGGTCTATATAGACCCTAGAGGTCTATGACCTCCAAGGGGTCTACGTCAGCCAAAAATTAATTTGGGGGTCCATGAGGTGTAGTGGCTCTCATTAAACTGGATCGTGACTTTAATTTTGAAAGAAAATTTATAACCAAGTGGAAAACAAATTTTACCTATTTAACAGATTTATTAACCAAATTTAATGAGGTTAATTTGCATTTACAAGGTGACAGCATAAGTATTATTAAAACAAGAACCATTTCAGCTTTTCTTTCCTGAGTTAAGTTACAGAAGTATAAAACTGGAGGTCTCAAAATTTCTAAATTTGTCACAGACAATCTGTTAGAACGTTTTAACCTAAGTTCAACATTTAAATACCTTTTATTCAGAATTTTAAATCAGGTTTGAGAATGCTTTGACTATGGCAATACCATAGTAAGCAATGAATTCATATGGTCATATTGAAAAAAAAATGTCACATTACAATAAGCACTAACAAAGATCTTAAAGTTTAGAAACGGATGCCAGCAATTTTGGCTTTAAAAAGTCAAACCTGTTCTTTGTCTCGACTTATGGAATATCGTGAGGAAGTCTTTCATTGCTTTTCCTAGTGTGAAGGAGTTTCATTGACATTGCCAATCTCGAAACAAAAATAAAGAAAGAAGGAAGGAAAGAAAGAAAAAAGAAACTGGACAGTACTAACAGAGGAGATTCAAGGTTTAACCAGACATGGTTGATACCAAATGTTGAAAGTTTGATATTGTAGTGCAAGAGATTCATCCCTCCCATTAAAATAGTTTGTTGTTTAGTTTATTAATTAACTTTCAATTTAGTTAATTAAAATGAGATTTTTAAATTTTAAACACTATATTTCATTACAGTTCGAAATTTAGTTCTTTTAAAGTAGGAGTAGTAGTACCAGCTGTCAAAGACGTTTAAGTTGATAAATTTGCAAAAATTCAATAGTAATTAAGCAGGGGTCTACCGCAAGCCGAAAAACATGGCAAGGGGTCTATGAGACAAAAAAGTTTGGGAACCTCTGATTTATATGTACATCAGAAATATTAAATTTGCAACTCAAGTTTATATATTTTTGTGTTCAAAATATACAACTATTTTATTACATTTCAATATAAATTCAATATTCTGTTTCAAAAATAGGGGATACTTGAAAAACTTTATTACAGACAGAGATGCATAGCAATTACTCAATCGTTGAAATTTTAAGAATTTTGATTCAAAATTCTTAGATTTTTTTTTATCACAAAATATTTACAAAGTTTTCTCACATTGCTTAAATAGAACTACAAAAAGGAAAAATTACTACTACATTTTTACTCATTTTTTATAAAAATTAAAAAGACATTTATGTAATTATTCTATATATTTATCCCATTATTAATATGAATTACTGCATATATATATATATATAACATTTGTTAAATATAAACATGCAAAAGATTTATATAATAAGATGTCAAACCCTTTTTGCAAATAATTTATGTAGAAAAAGTATTATCCATATGAAATATTTTACACAAGACTTGTAATGTTAACAATCAACTAAGAACAAATGTAAATTTATTATCATTTCTGTATTAACTCACATAAAATACTATAAAAATAAGGTTCAGAAGTAAAACAATATAAAATAAAAAAGTTAAAACAAATTCATGTGTTACACATACCTTGAAATAATATCAGCTTTCAATGTTTCATTTTTAAGAAGATAACCACAAGCAAGTAAATTTTTCTTCAAAACTTCATCTTTATTGAGAGCATAAAAATAGAAAAATTGAGAATATATAATAAATGCCAATTAAAGTAAATAATTCTAATAAGAATAAAATTGGTTAGTCTGAACATAAAAATATTACAGAGTTACTTTTATTTGCAAATCCACACACAAACATTCATTGTTTTTCTATTTACTAGAAAATTACCATAATAAATAGGTCATGTCATAGAAACTTACTTGAAACAAAAAAAGTTCTTGGGGGAAAAAGATTAAATATGAATGATATTAAACTATAATTTTAATGAATCTAGGACTGTAGCCCGCAAACTTTTGGAGCAAAGAACCAAGTTGTAAGTAAAATAAGATAACTAAGGTATCAAAGAGTCATTTACACAAAGAGCTACATACATGTGCTCAGGAGGGGAAGGGGAGCCTTTCGGTAGCAGTCACGATCAAGACCCATTGCACTCCAATTAACTTTTTCACACAAAGTAACATTTTCCAACCCTACAAGAAAACTAAGAATTTTCGAAAATATTTTCATTTCCATGGCTCAATGCAAGGTCAATCATTGTCAAAATATTATAATGTTGGGATTCATTTCAAATTTCATGTTTACACTAATAATTAAGATGGGCTTAGATAGTTTCTGCATATAAAAGTCATTTCAACTCTCTATTTATTAATCTTTAAACATGTCATAAAACATGGGACTTGCTTTTGGTACGTCTGATGGACGGGTTTATGTGTATCTTTTGCACCATGTATGCAAATAAGCAAACATTAATAGAAATTGCTTGGTGGAGTGTCTCCCCATGTCAGCATTTCTACCAATAAATATTAGACCTTTACTCTGCTTTAGAACTAATTTTACTATTTTCACGGATTCTCAGTACACTTTGTTAATGAAGAACAATTTAAAACATACATTTCAAGCCAGTCTGATTTTAGATGCAAATAAGATAATTCTTTTTAATAGATAAGAATAAAGGATAAAGAGAAAACAATTTTAGGAGATATAATTATCTTTTTAATTCATATAGGTAGAAGTCTGAAGAGCCACATGCAGCTGGCGAACCGCTGTTTCCCAACCCCTGATCTAAGACATATATAAAACTCATCGACAGATACATCATGTATCACTAAATCAGTTTTTATATACAAAAATAATACACACAAAATAAATAAGCCAGTAAATAAAATTAAGAAATTCTGAATAAAGAAAAAATTTCAAATTTCTTTACCTGTTACATTATTTGATAATGAAGATCTAGCATTCTTAATCTTTTCTAGAGAGTCTTCTGAGCTAAAATTCCATGATGAACATTCCAAAGTAAAAGTCTAAAATTGAAAATGTATTTCGATTTGTTTTTGTAACAATACTAACAGTTTCTATTATTTAAATTCTTTAATATTGCAAATGTAAATGAGAGATGAAAATAGCTAATGCAATGATGGAATTTTTACTTAATCATTTTTATAAATGCAGGTCAATTAAACATGCTACAATACCTGTAAATCTTCAGAAAATTCCCTTATGAATAATTCATCCTTTGTGTTTTTATTACTTTCTTTTAAATTTGGTATTACATTGGCAAAAAGTTTTTCACTAGAGAATGAGAGAAAATGGTAAAGTAAAAAATAATGAAATGCTTTCAAATATATAATAGTTAAAATAAAAATACATTTAGAAAAACTAGCATTCCATTACATTATAATTTAAGAAATTATTTAGAAAAGAAACTTTGAGAAAATTTCTCTTCATTGTTTAAATACAATAGAAGAATTTTTGTTTTATTTTTGTATAAAACATTGACATAAAAGTTTACTGAAACTTACTATTGTTTTTATAAACTAAGTCTACAAAATTAAGAAATAAAATTTCTTCTTTCTGCATATGTAAGTACTTTTTTAATGTTCATTATTCTGATAAAAGTTAATTTTAAGAAATCCAATGTATAAATCTCTCTCTTTGACTTTTTTTTTTAAAAAAATCAAAATAATCACTTTTTTGGGAAAAATATAGTTTATCTACTTACTTTAGCAGTGTTAACTCTTCAAGACTGCTTTTAAAATTCCATTTCCTCTCAACTGATAATAGTTCTTGAATCTGTGAAAGGTCGCCTGTGTAAAAATATTTAAATGAAATTAAAACTTTTGAATACATAAATACATATTCATTTACAATGTAATCATATCATTAATTTATCTAACACAAATGTAAAATATTTTTTTCTAAAAAAAAAAAAAAATTTATCAAGTAATTTAACAATTATAATCTGTTAGGATTAAGTAATAATACATAAAAATAAAATATCAAAATTCCATTTTTAAAATGTTATTAAATGTATTCCCTCACAAATTTTGAAATCTTTCAGAAAGAATTCAGTTGCATTGCTTACTTCAGTAAATTCAACATCACTTATGTCAAAAAATATCCAAATAAAGCTTTATACTTTTTAATGAATTCAATGATCACAGTTACACTAGAATCCACACACATGAAGATAACACAGAAAACCCCCCACATGACACAAGAATTATGTTTTTTTAAAAAAAGCTATGTTATGTGAATCTGTATTGTATGAAATTAAAAACTAATAAGAAAAGGTGGGTTAGGCTGAAAAAAAATTAAAAACATATTTTTGTAATAAAACTAGGCATCTTTATTCAAATTTTCTTAAGTAATGCATATTAATATAAAGTAAACAATGCTTTCTTCATCATCACTAAGAACTATTGACCAAGTGTGTTTAGCTTTTTATCGTCTGAGCATTTTTCTACATTAATTTTAGATCTATGTTCTACTTTTTATTATGTTATTATTTTTTTACTGCTTGCTTTTAGTTAAATACGATAGTTTATATAATGGTGCTAAACACTTATAAAGTTGTCTTTTAAATTTTGTGCTTCCTTTTATGCTTTATACTTTGTAGAGTAAACCTTTGTCTTCACCTATGCTATCATCCTCTGAGTTAACATGGATTCCAGATGTTATTCCTACTAAACCACTTGCAATTAATTGCTTCTTCAACCAATAATTCTTAGATATCTTGTGCAGTCATTTCATCAAAACCTATGCCTCCTAAAGACTTAGCAAATCTACTACTGCATCCAATCTGTTTACTGTTATTTCAATCAAATTTTCATTTTCAGTGTATTGCAGTCATGTTTTTTTCTAGCCATTTAATGTCATTAGTTTTATTTCTTTAATTGACGAGTTTATTAGATCAATTCAGTCCAAAATTCTGAAGGGTTTCCATGCCTCCTTGACATCCATAAATTCATTATCAATTTTGTCCAAAACCCAATGTAATGATTTCAATATGCAGTTAGTTTTTACAAAAAACATTTAGATATTTAACTTATTTAAATCTTGTAGATGGTTGTCCAATATAAGAACTCTAAAATACAAGCCTTTCTGTTTTTTCAGTAATTTCTTATACTTGGTTTAAAACAGTTTGAAAACCCTTTCTTAAATATTTCAGTAGTCATCCAAGCATTTTTATTTGCTGCTCAGTACACCAATAAATTATTTATTTCGGTTTATCATTGCAAACGAGGATCAAGATTTTTTAAACCAGCATAGATTTTAATCATGAAGCATCACTACACATAATGTTACAGTCTTTTGATACTTTGAGAAACTTAGCCCAACTTCTTGTCTTTAGAAGTATATGTCCTCTTGGGCATTTTTTCCCTAACAATGAGCAGTCTTGTTAGCATTAAAAATCTAGTGTTTAATATCCATTTTCTGCAATAATTAGTTTCAACTCCATTGGGTAAATTTCAGCAGCTATTTTACTGGTTGATGTACTTCCATCTTCAATTTTTAGGTTCTGTAGGGATTAGAGTTTTTTATGTGATCAAACCACCTTTTGCTGGCTATACAATTTGAATTAGTAGCAGTTTTTCCATTTCCTTTAAATAGTCATAAATTTAAAAGGCTTAAGTGTTTAAAGATACTGATGCTCATTGTTTTCATAACAGTCTTAAATTCAAATGCTAAATACTTTTTCCATGTGCTCAATTAATGCTTCTGTAAGACAAGATGTTATGTTTGAGGAGACGCAACAGAATCTCATTTTCTGTTTACTTTTCCTGGTAGTCTATATAGTCACTTCCATAAAATCCAACAATTTGGTGACATACAATACCTTTTCACCCTTTTCAAGACCCCCCTTTCTAAAATTTGTAATTTTGTTTTCAAGGAGATGAAATGCCTTTTAAGGGGCATTTCTTATTTTTGCCAGACATAGCCTAGGACCACAGATTAATTCATAAAAATAAAACATGATAGTTATTTTTTTGAAAAAAAAAAAGGTTAAGTACTACTTAGCCAAAAAATATTTGTCAACACACAACAAGAAAGACAAAATTAAGGATTTAAAGTGTGCACATTATTAGTTAACAAAAATTCTGTAGGAAAATCTGATAGTATGTATACACTTAAATGAAAAATGTCAAATGAGGTAAAAAAAAATAGGATTGAAATAAGAGCAAAACAAGATTCTCACTTGCAAATCAACATTACCAAAAAACCAGTTATTCAACTCATAGAAAACAGTTGGGGCCACAACATTGCAGACACAAAAGAAAAATTTTGCTTCACAAGTATCTTTTGCACTTAAATGATTGTTTGTTGTATGGGAATTTCCCTAATTTCAAATTGAATAGAGCACAACAGTTTTTATCATGTTTCATGTTGTACAGGGGTTTTACCCAATTGTTGAACCATATTAGAGTTAACCCATGCTATAAAAGTTCAGCATTACAGGGAATTTCTCAATTCTCAAGCTGTATTAAAGTGAAGCTCTGTCACAGAAGTCTCTTTTCATCTTTTTCAACAAATACCACCTTCTACACTAATTTTGAGAATAAAATAACTCATTCCTTTAAGTTTGTATTACATAACATTTTTTATAGTAGCAATCTGCCCCACAAGATTAATATCTCCTGAAAATCACTTCTAATTTACAAAGTCATTGCTAATAGCTCCCGTGTTGTTTCGAATTGTGATGTAAATAATCAATCCAAATAAAAAAAAACCTATTCAACATAAAATGAAAGTACACATAGGTATACTTCTTAATTACTAAAAAGACTTAATTGTTTCAGAAACATTTCTTAAGAACTATTACAATAAAATCATGCAATAAAATTTAAACCTCCAAAATGACCATTTTTGTTATTTATATCTTGATATTCACACAAAACTGCTTGCTAAATTATCTTGCTAAATCTCTACCTTGTTAAATTCAAATTTAAGACATTCTTATATCTTAGTGAGTGAGTCAGTGAATGTAGGGTTTAATGGCGCAAGAGCCGGTTTCGGCTAAGCTGCGCCAATCAATCGTTAAAACATTGAAAATCATTAAAAATACTCACATATAGTAAAAAGGTCCTGCAAATAAACCACAAACAGTTCACACAAGTAAAAAGGTCACACAAATAAACAGCACACAGTTCACACAAGTAAAAAGCAAAACAAAATATTTTATATATCTTACATCTTAAAATTACCCCAAAAGCATAGAGAACAATGTTTCAGAATTAAAAGCTATAAAAAAAACATATATGCTCAAATCCCAACTCAAGGTTCATCATTATAATATATCCTCAATATAACAGTGCTATTAAAATGCAAATAATGAACAGTATTAGAAAGTGTTTTTAAAAGTACAAACTTTTAACCAGTTTTACTTTAACATTTGGTGAAAAACCATATTTTTAATTAAAAATGTTCAACTAAATTACCTTTTAATACAGTATTCACATAAAATTTCAAAAAGATGCTGTATACTTTTAAGAACCTGCAAAACATCAAATATTTGAATTAACTTATGACTAAATCAAGAATTACAATATATTCCTACTATTTAAAAAGTCAAAAATATTAAAATAAATTTTATTATTCAGAATAATGGTAATATTTCAATAATAGGTTATTTGCTTTAGATATTTAATTTTTTTAGATTAAGTATTATATCAGAAACATAAAATGAAAAACAAAGAGTATAATACTTTAATAAACAAATTTGATCATCTTCTGTAGTTTTCAAAGAACATATCTAGATGGAAGAGAGAAAAAATGCATTATTGCCTAAAAACAAATTAATTTTACTCTTCAATAACAATTTCACACTTAAATGTATAAATTATATAACAGTAATTTTGATAAAACTTGTAAAGACAAGAAAAGCTTGAATCACAACTTATAGAATCATACGTGAAGCCAAAAAACCTCAAAGCAACATAAGTTTATTAATATCAAAAGTAAAATTCATATAAAGTATTCAAATAAGTTTAAATATTAAAATGAATTTCCAAATACAGAGATACAGAAATTTACCTCATTTAGTTCAGGACAGAAATCCTTGATATTATCATCAATGGAAATTTTAAGATGCTCTCCCTCTAATACAAAGATTTCTGGATTTTCTTCAACAGCAGAACTTAGATCATTCCAAAGCTTGCTCTCTTTTGTAAGAAATTCCTCCAGCTGTTTCCAAAGTTTTTTAATCTGAAACAAAAAAAAAAAAATAATCTTCTTTAATATTTTCAAGTGACTATGTTTTTCATTTTTTACTAAACAAACTTCTTGATTGACTAAATTAAATAAAATACTTTAAATCATATTAGAAAGAAAATTGAAAAAAATTCAAAGATAAATTAAAATATCTAAAAAGAAGAAATAACAGCCAAAATATTTTACTAAACACAAAAATAACTCAATGGTTAAAAATCTATAAGAAAATTTCAAAAATTACATTAATCTTTTAAAATATGATATTATTCTATGCTACATAAAATATAATTCAAGAGAGAAAAATTTTAAAACCTAATAAAATTTTAAAATTAATAAAAATATTTTTTTTTCTGAAAAAATCTGCAAATCTGTTTAAAGTAAATGTTGTAATTTCAAATGAATATTTTGACTACATAATGAATTGTTTCACTCTTGAAAAGCATATTTACAGTAATTTAATTGTAAAATACATTGGTATATTTATTCTCTTTTTTTTAGAGCTGATTGATTATTTATTAACATTGCACTTCAAAGCAACATGAGAGCTATTGACAGCACACGTTGTAATTTCTAATGGGCTGTGGATTAGTGTTTTACCATTGCAGATCTAGTATATTCTCGGAAACTAGTATCTCTATTTAGTGCAGCACCATATAGGCGGATACCAATCACTGCAGGTAATTTTGATGCCCAGTTTCCTCCCTACAGGAAGGCACCTGAGCTCTGACAATGCGAACCTGTACTAGAATTTTAATTTCTCCAAGAGCACACAAACCAAACAGGCACTCTGGGGATCTTTTACATGCCATATACTCATACAATATGGCTGCTGTCGATTTTCTGCATCATGAAAATTCACCAACTTGGGCCGGTGTCGAACCCGCAACTTTAGGTGCGGGCCAGCAACAAACCTACCGTACCACCCAGCCGGCAACTCAAAACCTAATTTTTACAAAAAACTGCTACTGATATTTCAGTATGCTCACAATAATAAAAAATTAATTCTTAAGAATTAAAAAAATTATAGGATTCAGATGTATTCTTATAATACTAGTACCAAAATGATAAAATTACGAATAAAACAATAGGATATTAAGAATAAATTGAATGCTGTACAGTAAAGAATTTTTTTTTAAAATTTAACATTAAAGTAAATGCTTTTCCAAAACACCTTTTATAAAATCTCAGAAATAGACCGAAAAATTAAAGAATGGTAAAATGGCTGCTTTAATAATAAAAGAAAAATGAAGCATAAAATTTCTTTGAGAAATGAAATTAGATTAAAAGTTCTCCGTAATATTTCTTTTTAAAAAAATTCTTTTTCTCCTAATGGGTTGCATATTGACAACCGAGCCTTAGCAGACATAGCAACTTCCTAAATCTGAGAGCCATTTTCTTTTATTGGTGGCACCATTAAAAAAAGAAACAAATAATTTAATTTTAAAAGAATGTATTTATTAAAAGTGCAAGCTATACAAATTTTATCCAGTATAATAATGTTCTTTACAATGAAGTAAATAAAAATATGATCCAATTAATAAAAAAGAAAGAATTTAAAAAAAAAAACATCTATATAAAACACCACCAATATTAATATTTTCTTATATTATCCTCATCTTTTCTATAACATTAATGAAGTAGTCGGAAACAAACCTTTTTCTTATAAATCATAATTTCTGATATACTTTTCTCCAATGGAGTCTTATCCCTTTTTTTGGCATCTTCAGGGCTACAAATAAAATAAACAGAATGTAATATTCATTTGATTTATAATAGAAAAAGGAACAGAAGCAAATCATTTAAAATTTTTTACTATCAAAATCTACACAAAAACTTTTTAAAAAAAAAATACTTACAACAAAGAAATTAAGGCTCTATTTTTCTCTCGCAGTAATGAGCTATCACTTGATAAACTAGATTTTAATTTCTGCACAAGAGTAATGAAGTTGCTAAAAAATTTTTACAAAAATCAGCTTACAGACATTTAAAATAAAATTCATTACATCAAAAATAAATATAAAAAGAAAGCAAAAATATTTAATGATTTAAAACAATTACAATCATACAAATTATTACTTCCAATTTAAATATAAAATTAGCATTGAATAACTTAAGTGACAAATTATGTATAGTAAAAAATCATATAGGCTTTTCAGTATGTTTATGGAAGTAACACTGAATATTTTTCAAAGATAATATTACATTCTCTTTCCTTAATCACTAATAACTACAGTCGACTCTTGCTAATTCAAACTTTCGATAATACGAACCTTTCGGTAATTCGAAGTATGTGTTCAGCCCCTAGAAAAACTCCTGATATTGCAAATAAAATAATACGTTTTGGTACACTCAATATTTCGAAGTAAAATTTGTGGCTGGCCAAACTACAACATGTGATAATTTGAAGTTATCCTATAAAACTCTTGACAATTCAAAGCCTCGCTATTATGAAATTAGATTAACTTCCCGTACCTAATTATCCCACGAGTGATTTTTTCGCTGAACTTATTTTCAGTCCAAATAATGTATGTTGATAAATTAACTATTTTTGATTATTATATTTCCAGTGCAAAACGTTTGTTAAGCAGAATTTTGATTTATTAATAAGCCATTTGTTTTTTCTTTCTCTGTAGATGCTCAAGCTTTTGGTGAGTGAAGGACAAACTACTTACTTTATTTTATTCACTCTTTAGTAATGAATGATGCTTCATTGTACAAGTATTACACAATAACTTTGATTTGCATTGAACATTTAACATTAACAATGAGTCACATTTAAACAAAAGATGTTTTTTTTTATATGAAGCACTCAAACTACACTCATGTCCATAAATTAAGGATAATTCAGAATCACACAGAAATTGAACTCTAAAATAAAAATTTCACCTGTAGAATTATCACACACATCTTGAAGAAGAATATGCAAATTACAGGAAACCACCAGATGGCGCAAATAGTACGTCACAATGACGAGTGTAAGAGAGGGGTATATAAGGAATGGTGGCAAAGCAGTAAAATTGTTCACAAGCGCTTTAAACACCATTCAGTGCAATAACCGCATAGTTATGGCCCAAAGGAAGCATTTGGACGACTGGAATGTAGATGTACCCAGCTGGAAATATCCGAGGAACTTCGAATCGCCTAGAGTGTCATCTCCAGGCTTTGGCAACGATTCCAAGATGATGGTAATGTGAGTAGATGTTACAGCACAGGTCGCCCCCGAGTTACAACGCCGAATGAGGACCAGTATTTGGCAGTTACTGCCAAAAGAAACAGACGGAGCACAGCATCAGACCTATCTCGTCAGCTCTCTTCAGCTACCGGTACGACAGTTTCAAGGCAGACCGTGTACAGACGCTTAGGGCACATTGGTCTATATGCTCGTAGGCCTGTCAGATGTGTTCCCCTTACCGCAACTCACTGTCGCCTGCGATTAACCTGGAGTAGAGAGCATGCATTGTGGACACCGCAACAGTGGTCTTGTGTGATGTTTTCCGACGAGTCCAGGTTTAGTTTGCAGTCTGATTCTCGAAGGACTTTCATATGGAGAGCGCCAGGTACCTGTTACCACCAAGAGATCACCATTGAATGACACCGTTACGGTGGTGCAGGATGGCTCGTTTGGGGAGGAATTATTCTTGGTTCTAGAACTGACCTGCATGTTCAGAGTGTAACGATGACAGGCCACATCTATCGGGATGTCGTTCTGGAACAACATGTACGTTTGTTTCGGGGCGCCATGGGTGCTGAATTTCTGTTTATGGATGACAACGCCCGTCCTCACTGTGCAAACATTGTAGACGAATGCCTTCAATCGGAGGATATCACCCGTATGGATTGGCCAGCATACTCACCGGACTTGAATCCAATAGAGCATGTGTGGGATATGCTTGGCCGACGAATTGCAGCCCGTCAACCCCTTCCCACCTGTCTACCGGAACTTCGGAGGGCATTGCTTGATGAGTGGTGTAATACTCCCCAAGATCAGATTGATAATTTGATACTCAGCATGGGTAGGCATTGTAAGGCCTGTATTGCATCGTCCGGGAGACATACTCCGTATTAACCATCATACTAACCATGTTATACTGTTTTTTGTAAATAGGTTCGTTTTTGAAATTTGCTCCAGGAAGTAAAAATCGCAATTTTTATAAATTATGTCAAATATATAGCACCTTTTTTGCTCTTTACCCTTTGTTTAATAAATAGACTTTACAAATAAGTCAAATTTGTTTTGCTTCTGTCTCTTTCTTTGCCTGAACTTCATTATCCTTAATTTATGGACATGAGTGTATATCCAAGTTGATTCAGCAGAATCGTTTTATGGTACAGAGTTGAAATTGAGAAATAAAAAAAATCTTTATGTATAAAAATGTACAAGACAAAGAGAGGAGATACAGCGATTTACCTTTATCTTATAATTTTGTATAGCGGTGGAGTGACACTAAAAGTTGCTCCTTGTGCCATAGTTGCCGACGCTGCTATTAAGTATACCCTGTAGTTGAGCATGAAACTCTGAATATGCGCGTTGATTTTAGATTCCAAATTTTAAATTAAAAACATTATTATACTTAAGTTGTGGAGATTTAAGTTCGCTACCTGTTAATTTCGATAAACCTTGGGCCCCTACTTTACACGCCATCTCAGTGTCGCCTTATCACATGGCATGTCTTGTTTTAAGAAGAACAAATGCTTAGCAATTTCTGAAAAGCAAAAGGTGATAAAATCAGTTGAAAAAGGTGAGAGGAAAGTCAATATAGCTAAAGTATTTGAAATCCCACTGAGATCTCCCTCCATTATTCTAAAGAATAAAGAGAAAATATTTAGTGCATCTTCGAGTAGAGTGAAAAAACGCATTAGAAAAGGTAATATCCCACGCCTTGAACAGTGTTTATTTAAATGAATGAGACAGTGAGTACGAGCCACATAACATTTTCAACAAGGATGAAACCGGACTCTTTTTCAAGTGTTTGCCAGAAAAAACATTAACATTCAAAGAAGAAAAATGCCATGGAGGAAAACATAGCAAGGAGAGGTTAATTATTTAACTGGCTGTAAACATGACTGCCTCAAAAAAGATTACTCCTCTCGTCATAGGAAAATCTGCAAAACATCGGTGTTTCAAGGGCATAAACTCGTTCCCTACCAAATACCGCTCAAACAAGAAAGCATGGATGACCACCGAACTCTTTAATGGATGATTGGTCTCATTGAACACTGATATGAAAAGTCAGAAACGGCATATTCTCTTGTTTTTAGACAACTGAACTGTGCACAATAATGCAACGCCTTTATCAAATGTGAAACTTCAATTTTTCCATCCAAACTTGACCTCAAAACTTCAGCCACTCGACCAAGGCATCATGCATAATTTTAAAATTTGTTTTCAGCTTGAAGTTGTTAAAAGAGTTTTGGATAACTTCAAAAATCAGCAGAATGTAACGATTTCTATTATAACGGCTTTGATCATGATTAACAAGGCTTGAAGAGCTGTTACTCCTTTGACAATTCAAAACTGTTTTAAAAAGTCGGGCTTCCCCACGCTGAATCTGGTTGATGTGCACAATACATTTATGGAATGTAATGCTGAACCATCCCTTTGGGAAGCTCTTCCAGTACAAGATTTCCGTTTGATGACTACATGCTAGTTGACACAGACGTCACTGAATGGGGAGCCCTATTTGATGCTGAAATTGAGGCTTTGAACCACAATAACACAGAAAGTGATGAAGATGAATCAGAAGAGTTGACTCCGATAACAATGACAGAAGCTAGTGTGTCACTAAACAAACTACACAACTTTTTCCTTCAAAATCATGGTGATGCAGACGTTTTTCAAGCTTCATTTATTCTAGAAAAATCTATTGACAAAGTTAGATTGAATGTTATAAAACAAAAAAAGATTGCAGAATTTTTCGTCAAAAAAGATAAATTATGTACAGTATGTATTCTTTTAATAGTTGTTTTTAATACATAAGTGTATTATTCTAATACAGGAGACTTTTAACTTCTGTATAATTTTTATACTGTATAATATGTACTTTTTAAAAATACTTTAAAATAATTTTATACATAAGTACAATTTTTTGCTTTATTAAAATGTATTAAATTTAAATGTGTCAGAAAAAAAACTTCTCTTTGTGTATTATGGGAGTTTTTCCTACCCTCTTGATAATTCGAAGTTTTTCATTGGTCCCTTCAACTTCAAATTATCGAGAGTCGACTGTATTATATTTACCCAAAGGAAACATATTTAATTATCTTCAATGATTCAAAATCATTGCAGATTTATCCCCATATCAATACTTTGCACAGATTTAACATTTATAAAGTATTATAAATTAATAATTAAAATTATCTTAGCCTGATTTTTTTAAAAATCACATGGATTTCTCTATATATTGGGTTGGCAACTAAGTAATTGCGGATTTCACTCATAGATGGCTTCAGTTGAATTTTTAGGTTTGCAGACGTAGTACAAATGTAAAACACATTTTGTTATTTGATAGTTGGCAATTCAGCTGTCAATCAGTAAAAAAAGTTTTTTGATCAGTTGTGCAGTTTTCGTTTGGCGTTCGTTGAAAAATGGAAAATTAAAAGGAACATTTTCGTCATATTTTGCTTTTTTATTTCCGCAAAGGGAAAAACGCATCGGTAGCTCATAAAAAGTTATGTGCTGTTTATGGTGATGAAGCCTTAAAAGAACAGAAGCGTCAAAATTGGTTTGCCAAATTTCATTCTGGTGATTTTCCACTCAAAGATGAAAACCGCTCTGGTCGTCCAGTTGAAGTTGATGACGACCTAATCAAAGCAATAATCGATTCGGATCGTCACAATACAACACGTGAGATTGCAGAGAAGCTTCATGTATCACATACATGCATTGAAAATCACTTAAAACAACTTGGCTATGTTCAAAAACTCGATACATGGTTCCTCACGAACTGAAAGAAACGCATTTAACGCAACGCATTGACAGCTGCGATTTGCTAAAGAAACGTAATGAAAATGATCCATTTTTAAAACGACTGATAACTGGCGATGAAAAATGGGTTGTTTACAACAATATCAAGCAGAAAAGATCATGGAGCAGGCCAGGTGAACCAACTCAAACAACATCAAAGCTGATATTCATCAAAAGAAGGTTTTGTTATCAGTTTGGTGGGATTACAAAGGAATTGTCTACTTTGAACTCTTACCACCCAACCGAACGATCAATTCTGATGTCTACATTGAACAACTAACGAAATTAAACAATGCAGTTGAAGAAAAGCAGCCCGAATTGACAAATCGAAAAGGTGTTGTATTCCATCATGACAATGCAAGGCCACGCACATCTTTGGTCACTCGGCAAAAATTATTGGAGCTTGGTTGGGATGTTTTGCCACATCCACCATATAGTCCTGACCTTGCACCATCTGATTACTTTTTGTTTCGATCTTTACAAAACTCCTTGAATGGTAAAAATTTCAATGATGATGTCAAATCGTACCTGATTCAGTTTTTTGCTAATAAAAACCAGAAGTTTTATGAACGTGGGATTATGATACTGCCTGAAAGATGGCAAAAGGTCATTGATCAAAATGGGCAATACATTACAGAATAAAGTTATTTAGTTCCATGAAAAAATTGTCTTTGATTTTCTAAAAAAAATCCGCAATTACTTAGTTGCCAACCCAATATTACATCAGAGATAGTCAACTTTTTTATACCTATGACCTACTTTTGCATCTCTCTATTACAAGAAAAGTTTTCTAACCGACAACCAACAGTAAATATGATTAATGAAGTAGCGAAGTAACTTTACAAATTTTATAAAACGGAGTTTAAGTATATAATAATCACTTATCAAATATTTTATGTCAGATTTTTGCTAAGTTAAGCAGAATAAAAAAATCTGTATAAAACCACATACTATAGGTAAATGAGTGTTAATTATCATGGCACTTCAAAGCAATGTAAGGGCTATTGGTGATAGATCACATAATTTTAAACCAGGGTCAAGTGACAAGGATTACAACTGAGCTGGCATCCCACTTTTCAAACTTCCACACCATATTAATTGTACCATAATTACATTGATCTTATTTAGGATACTTTTCATACACAGCCACATGAAGTCTAATAAAATTATATTTAATTAACTAAACTACTAATCAGATCTTCAAGGCTGATGAAAAAGGCGAGGCAAAAGTAAATACTGGATAAAACTATAAGTACTCAAACTGAAAAACTTTTTCCACATATTAGAAAATAAGATGCATTTTTTTTTGTACAAATTTGCATATCTGCCTCTATTGAATTATGTTTACTTTCTTCATCATATCTAATTCTAACAGTTCTTCTTGGCAAATTCTATTAACCTCTTCAAAATTTGCAGTCATAAGTCTTTCAGATGTTATGTTCAGATTGTTTTTCCATGTCCAATTTAAATTTGCTGAGGTGGTTACTGAATCAGAGTCAATATTATCTATAGTTACATCACTTTTTACAGATGATAATTCAGGAAACTGAGACAATGCTATTTTCCTTAGATAACAAAGTAATTCAAGTTTGCCAATAAATAATGATACAATACTTTAACAGCCTGTAAGAGTTTTTTTAGCAGCTCCTTGAAGTAGTAAATTGATATAATTAAACTTCTTGAAAATATCTGCCAAATAAAAGAAATAACTCTTTTTACCTTTATTGACACAGTTGAGTCTAATTATAACTTTCAAAAAATTGTATGACACTCTCATTATAATCCAACAAAACAAGTCACAGATGACAGAAATTGAGCTACTGAGAGCAAAAGAAATATAATAAATTTTTTACTATTACCCAGGCAAAGCTGTCTATCATTCTGTCTTTTATTGGATTTGATTGCTTACATCTTGAATCATTATAGTTAATGATGAATATAGCAAATTTAGATATTTTCCTACAAGAAGTTGCTTGTGCACTAGACAAAGAATGAATAAACCATTGGATGCAATGTAGAAAGATGTTCCTGCAATTGATGTGGCTTCATTCAATTGGATAATGTTTTAAGACACAATAAACATACTAGATGTTGTTTATTTACAACAGATTCTATGAAACCCATCTTCAAATACTCTAGCAAACAGCCAAGAGCTTTTTTTTTTAACATAGACACACATAGTATTTGGTTTGAAGCTGTATGCACACATGCTTACTGTCGCAAATTCAACTGTATGCTAATCAGAGATAAAATACTGACTATGCCCAGTCTAAAGTTAGGCAGTGCTAGCACCATTTGATTTCACTTATATAAAGTTGATTAACATGAAATATAGCTAAGTTAACTAATATGATGTAATGTGACTACTAATCGCAGCTTTGTTTTTATATCATCTGTGATGCACAGCTTCATAATGATGATGTAAAATGTGTGGCTAACAATTGCATTAAATAGAGAAAAATTTATTTATAGATGCAGAAAAATCTTATACCTAAAAATTAGAAAATATTAAAGAATTAAAAATAGTTTTAGATTAGTAAAACTAAAACCAAAAAGTATAATGTATTTTCTACTTGTAGAACAATAATATATATTTTCAGAAGAAAAAACATGGCATATAAATAGCTACTGTTACATCTAATATAATTTTTATTATTTAAATTCAGAAGGAAATAGAACAAAAAATGTCAATTTTAAGCTTGAATTTTTATTTAAAAAAACCTCACTATGCTAGGTTTTACTAAACAGAACATTGCTTAATAAACAATGGCATTTAAAACAATCATAATTAGTAAATACAAAAATACTAACTTAGGTTCTAAATTTTTTCCCTTCAGATTTAATGCATATCCTGAATGGTTTGATTCAATTTTATCATTTGTTTAAGCCATACTTCAAACCGACATGAGAGATATTAGCGACAGATTTCACATAATTTGGAATCTTGGACAAATGACGAGAATATTTGAGCTCTAGTACCCCACTCACCAAATTTCAGCATCACACCAATGTAGGGATTTTGAGCCTACAGATTTAATATGCATCAGACTCTCTACATGAATCTTTATTAACACCAAGACCTTAAACCCTATGAAAAATATAAGGCTGATCACAAGTTTGCAGCCATGGCCACAACAAGTACCATGTTATATACTGATATGAAAATTCTGTGCTGTTCAATTATTTACCAATTTACTTTGTTTTATTTTAAAACACATATTCTTTTTATTCCACTGAGTGAGCAGCTATGTACTTTGGATATTTTTATATATATTGTTTAATCTAAGCAACTTAGAGCCCCAAGGAGTTCAAGTTAATGAATTTCTGATATATATAGGAAATCATTATTTAATTCTGTAACAAACAAAACATCACAAAAAAATTCAAATAATCCTCTGAAATTAAAATCCCATTTCACATGGAAAAAACTTCAATAAACATTAAATAAATTAAGAAATTTAAAAAATAAGACATATGTAATAAAATACATAGAGTCAGGAGGAGACTTACTTTGCTATCTTCAAAAACAGCTCAAAGTGTTTGTATGAAAATAACTGAATTTCTTTCAGTTTTTCAACAGATGATATTGTTAAAATTTTTAAGGTTTCTATGATGTTTTCACTATTATGATGTGCAACATAAGGCTTCTGAATTAATGAGACATTGTTATTTTTTCTTATAGATTTTTCAACAACATGAGTAGAAAATGCTAGATATAGTTCATAAAAACGTTCTCCACTAAATGTAGATAGCACCGAGGGCACAATTCGAGGAAATTTTATGTTGCTTTCCTGAAATCAGAAATTATATATATAATATACATACTTATATATATAATTATAAAAATTATAAATTTCTGGTATCAATTTCAGAAATAAAACTAAACTCTTCTACAAAAATTTCTAAGTATTGTTTCAAAGTTTTATAATGCTTGGATGGAAAATAAGACCAGCAATTTTAATGGTTTTTACAAAATGTGGTACTTACACTAAGGAGACCTGATGTATTCCCCTAAAAATGTGGAATACACACTGTCCTTAAAAGGAACTAATGCTGCGACTGAACACGTTTTTCTATGGCAAATAAAATGTGCACATCAGAAAAATTACAAATCTAGAGACTTTGAAAGCCATTTTATGTGTGAAATATAACTTAACAAATTCTTTTGAAAAATGTCATGATCTTTTAAGCAATAACTGCAATCCACTAAAAAAAATTCACTCAAATGAGAAGCATACCTATGGATAAAATAATATTATAGTATAGTATTATTTTATTCTTTGTTCTGTAACTGTACATAATTTTTTAAAGTATGATATTTGTAAATTGTACTTATGCTGAAATTTAAAAAAATATATATTACAATATTGATGCATTCTATAAACAGTTTTGTTGCTCCCATATAGATCAAATTTTTAATCAAGAACTCCACCTCCTCCTGGTCAATGGTGTCCCTTTTTACCAATGTTAAAATCTGGTCACCTTAACTTACATTATATGATCAAAAGTATCCAGGCACCTATAAATAAAGCTTTTCCTTTAGATAAATCCGAAATAAGTATGGTTTTCTTTCTTTCAAAAATAGCAGCTTATTTTCGGAAAGTTGCAACAAAAATTGCACATCATCCTTAAGAGAACACTGGCCAGTTCTGTCACTAGTTTGGAGAATTGTGGTCTAGCTCACTGCTGAATTTCTAATGCAACCCATATGTGCTTCATGGAATTCTAGTCTGGAATTTGATAAGGCCAGTCCAATTCCCAGACATCTGTGTCAGCAAACCATATCAACACAGGCCTTGCATTATGGACAGGAGTACAATCCTGCTGAAACAGGAATAGGTCCCCTTTAAATTATTGCTACAATGGAGGCAGCATGGAATTGTTCAAAGTCAAGATAGACTTTTGTCTTAAGAGTTCCTTACAAAAGAGACAAAGGGACCAGGCTAAACTATAAAAATCATGCCAAAAAAAGTACCTCCCATATTAATTTCCCTAATGACATAAAGCTAATTCCAAGCTCTTCACCAGGTCATTTCCACACCCAGACAATTATCAGAGACCTTGATCCGTCACTCCAGATGTAATATGAGATGCTATAATTCAAGGCTCCAATGTTGACAATTTTTGTACCACTGCAACCAACCATTGGCACCAGTTGCAGTAATGTTTAGTTTATAAATAGCATCTGTACCATGAAAACCAGAACTTTGAAGTTTACAATAAACTGTCACTGTACAGATGTTAAATACAGGGACTTCTTTGAATTCCTGATGAGTATTTTTGACTGAATTTACACAATTGGCTTCCACAACTCTTCATTGAGCTGTGGTCCCTGTTTACTAGACAGCACGGTCTACCAGATTGTGGCTGAACATTAAAGCCCCTGCATGTTTTCATTTCATGATGACTCTTAACATAGTAAAACAGATCACTCTTAACATAGTAGAAATTCCATGAACTCACTTTCAGTGAGGACAATTGATTATTTCATGTTCAAAACATTTAGCTCCTATTTTCCTTCGGCTTTACTTTTCTAAATGTGAAATTAGGATTGTAAACCTGTCTGACTTCTTTTATGCTTGTTTACGAACTTGCAACTTGATGTCACTGGCTGAATCTATTGTTTCTAAAAGTATTTGGTGTAACCAAATACTTTTGATCACAAAATGTATGCAATATTTCATCAACCATTATCACCATACAAAACTACTACCAAACAAAATGACTTAGTAAATAAAACGTTTTGGTTGTTACTTTTGAATACCATAAAAGAATGCTGACAGACAAAATTATTAATTTTTGTTTGGTAGGTGCCAGTCATTTCACCAATGTTAATGGTCAATGGGATAATATATAAGTATCTAAAATTCTTATCACAGGGACAGTTTTATTTAAGATAACTACCTATAATTTTCAATTGTATAATTGAGCTAATAAAATCTTAGGAGAAAGGGTACCATTTTATGCAAGTTATTTAGAAACGATGCAATATGTGCTATCTATGTACAGCATGCATAATTAATCTATAACCATTAAATAAATATGCATATCTTACAATGATCGTGATCTATAAAAGTTTTAAAAAATTTATATAAACTTCAAGATTACAGTACTTTTAAAAGAAAATATGCAAAGATACATAAAAAAAATATATAGAAAAATGTTACAATTTCTCTTATTTGCAAAATTAGGTTTTAGATGTGTCAGTTGTAAAATATGTTTCAATTAATGCTAATTTTGTGCACTTAACAATTTTTTCATTCAAAACATTAATGTTCATTAATCAAGTTTTAAATTCTTCCATAAACAGAGAGAAAGACAAATGTTTTACTTAATGTATTTTAAACACAAATTAAGGACAATAGAGTTTAAAACTTATTAATTACACATTTTTTACAAAGCTTATATTACCTTGTAAAATCTTACAATTCAACATAATTTACAATATCTTTTTAAAACAAGAAATATATTCTCTTTTCAAATTCATTCCATTCTTTACAATCTTCTAAGTTTATCTGAACCTTTTAAAATTCAAGTTCAAACTGTAGAAGCACAAATGATAAAATAGTAAATTATATGGAAATAGGTTAAGCCTAAAGGTTTCATTTTAATTTTTCAGATTAATGCAAGAAAATAGACACAAAGAATTGAACTGCTATTTGACATTGTTGAATTCATACTTCAGAAATAAAAATACTTCACAATGAATACAATATTCCCATCAAATAGAATATTTCCCATCAAATAGAATATTTCATATTGAATAGAATGCTTCCCATCACATAGAATATTTCACTTATCACATAGCAAGCATATCACATGAATATGCTTCACAAAGTTTGTATTTACACTACGATAAAAAAATGACATTGAATTTTGCCTCAAACCGTTATGTAAAAAGAAGTTACTTGTTGCAGCAGCACCATTCAACGGGCCTATTGGATGGTGCTAAATAAAAATTTTAAGATTTTCTCCATTCCAATTTCCTTCTCTCCATATAGCAATAAACACATATACTGGCATATAAACCATATCCGCCTATCAGCAATGGCATTTCCATCCTCAAGTAGCCAAAATCCCACAAGAGACTAATGCTACTTCATGAATAGGAATCTTATAATAAATTGAGGTATAAGTTTTTTTTATTGAAGAATTATTTTTAAGATAATATGAATAGCAAAATTACAAACAGTGTACTTGTGTATTAAAAACCCATGTCATTAGTGACATTTGACAAATTTCAACAAACTTTTGTCTGTACTGGAAAATATTGCAATAATTTGTAAAATCTTTGGTAATTAATCTCTCACATGCAGTTTATCTTCAGGAATAAGTTGCTGGCATGGGATTAATACATTACTTATAAACCTTCTCATTTAACAATGTCAATTTTTTTCAAATTAATATATTTAAATAAATTCACATTGATAATTAATGACATTATTAATGTAAATAGTGCTAATAATGTTTAATATTTAGAAAATATGTAAAATTATTCACTGCTTTGTTTAAAGAAATTATTTTTAAACAATTATTTCTAGATTAACTACAAGATACAGAACACAGAAAAATCTATAAAATAATACACACATTTGCAATTTATTACATATTTGAAAACAATTTTTAAAATAATACTAATAATTAAGGGACAGTAATTTATTTTTTTTTTACTTAAGTAATACAGTGGTGGGCAAAAATTAAGGACAGGGCGATTCTTTTAACATAACTTTGCAAAAAAATTTTCCAAAAATGATTAAAACCATACTGAAACCTCCTCAAAATGTAAGCATAAGAGAAAAGTATACAAAACTTAGTAAAAATGGAATCCACTGGATAATAAAGAACTTAACAGGAAAATAAGCTTAGAGCACATTGTATATAAGACTAAAACATCCATGTTACAAGTGGCTGAAAAAGAAAATAGAACTTTCAGTATGGGATATAGTCACCCCCCCCCCCAAATGTTACACATTATTGATATCATCTACCCATGCTGAGGATCAGATTGTCAAGGAACTGTTGAGAAATTGACATCCATTCTGTTGTAGAGCCAATAAGTTGCTGGTAGCTAAGGATATTCTGCCAAGCATGTCCTACATGTGTTTGATCAGATTTAGATCCAGGAGGGGGGGGGGACCTTGCTGGTCAATCTATGTGTGTGATATCTTCATTCTCTATCAGTTCTGTAACAGCCACTTCACCATGAGATGTAGCATTATCATCCATGAGGAGGAAACCCATACTGTCTCTAAAAAGATGCACATGTGTAAGAATAATCTCAGTATAATAGTGGGAATCAGTGACTGAATCACACTTTGGAAGATGTGCAAGTCACAGTACAGGTACCAAGAATAATATTAACCGAAACAATTATTCTGACATCTCCAAACTGGTCCCTTATGATGTGAGAGGGGTTACTGCATATTTCTCATTCTCTATAGTTGTGTATGCATCTAAATTACGTATTAGACTAAATTTTCCCTCATCCATAAAGAGTATTTGACCTCATTACTCATTTGTCCAGTTGTGTTTCTGGAACACATAAAACAGCCTCTCTGATTTGTTGATATTAATAGCACCACCAAACTGATCAATGTGCAAAAAGACTAGCACTGTGCAATCTGCAATATCAGCCATCCGATACTGTGTTCCATATGTCTAACATTTTCTTCCACTTTCAGCCATCTGTTCATTCTTGCATGAATGACTACATACCAGTCATCTGATACGGTAATTGCCCATGGACGACCACTACTAAACCATTGAACAACCGTTCCCACCTTTTGATATGCTATACAAGATATTAGGGGGGAAAATGCTGCTGCAAGCAGTCTTGAACTCCAATGCCACACTAGTTACACTTTGACATTCCAACTTTCCAAAGATTCAACCTCTGTGATGTCAAGTACTGATGTTATTTGTTAGACATATCACAAAATTGCAACAATTTCCTGTCATTTAAACTGTTGTACACATAGCAATAATATTCACAGAAATGTTGAGTCTGTGTCACCGGCCTGTCTTATACCCTTCAGACACATTCCTCAGTATATCATAATGTATATAGGAAAAAATTCTCTCTACCCTAATTTACCATAATCAATTATCTGAGTGGTCTTTTGCTCCATCATGATCTTCCATCTCTGCTTCATTCTTAATTTTTATATGCCAGTGTAGATACAATGTCTTTACAATATATATATATATAATATAACAAAATTCCCAAAAATACTGACTTAAATAATTAACTATACAAAATAAATAAATTTAAAAAGACATTTTCTGAGGAGTAAAGAATTTACCTGTGCAATGCTTGTCAAATGATTGACACAGGTCTTTTGAAACTGTCGGTGTTGATCTCTATCAAGCAATGGCCATGGAACTCTGTTATAAAAAATGAATATTCATTAAAAATGTATGCATAAAATTTTAATACATGATTGAATGTAATCAAGAAAGTTTTGTTTAATGAAATCATACTCAAAACAAATATTACAGAAAAAATAAATATTCTTACTATATTTCTCATAGTCAAAACTTAATTGAGAATTCTCAAATTAATCTACAAATTTTCATTAACACAATAACACTGGTTTACTTTCAGGTAAATTAGAAGATATATCAATTTAAAAGTATCTTACAAAAATAATTCACACACACAAAATCTTAACAAAACATTAGTTGCATATGTACTTAAAAATCTATTATTATTATTACTAGCTGCATGGCCCGGCGTTGCACAGACTTTTACCTAGTGTATAACTTAACCCCCATGTTAATTTCCTCCTTCTTTCATGACGCCAGCACTTCTGTGTGGGTGTGTACGCGTACTTATTAATCCATATTACTTCAGTTACTGTCATTATTTTACAGGCAATATTAAATTATCTCCCACATTACTATTTTAATTATTCAAAACCATTAACAAGAACTCAAAGTCCTTTGTTTTTAAATTAAATATGTTACATTTAAAAACAAGCACAATATTAATTGAAATATCAGATATATGATAAGTTTTCTGAATTAAAAATTCAACACTCTGAAATTAATGACCAAACATGTGAGGTTTACAAAGAAAATTAATCTATTTGTTCCAATTTTGGCTATGTTAAGTCATCCAAATTACCAAAAACATTTAATGAAGATATTTTTACTCTATAATTGAGTTCTAAAAAACATATTCTACATGTTATTTTAACAACAAATGGGCATTTTTCACTTAATAAAAGAAAGAATGAATGTACCTAATTTTCACAAAAATAGTAATGACACTATAAATGCTTTTGTGTGCAGTAGATTTATTATATATATATATATATATTGCATTTTTGTTATATGAAACAGCATTTTTGTCTATATAGTCATACAGCTTTAATAAATCAATCATTTTTCCTTCTCATAGATCAAATGATCTCCATACATGGTCTCCTCAATAGGTTAATCACTTTCATTCAGTCTATTGGGTGAGATTCCACTGAATTTAAAAGTACAAGATCCTTTGAAAAGACATGGCTACATTATAAAAAGGTAGCAAAGAATTAAAATTTTCTTCAATGGAATGTTTAAAAAAAATGCATTCATTACGCAATTGTGGGGGGAAAATATTTTGAAAGCTGAAATTAAGTGCAGGTTAAATAAAAAGGCTACTAAATTCTGTTATAATGAAAGCACAAGAGTGTAATCAAACCAAAACATAAATTAGTGTTGCATCATCTGTAAATGGATTTCCATACATTTTCAAATATATAATTTTACATTTATGAGAGTTTTGTAGTTAGGAAATGTGTTTCGTGTTAAATCTATAAACAATTTGTTTCTATTAGCAATCCTATACATCAGAAAAATATTTGCAAACTATGAAGTAATGTAACATGCTGTTGAGAAGTTTAGTAAGGAATTCTACCTTCAATCACTATAACGTACTACTGGTTAGCATAAAAAGTGCATGCTATCTCGTAAATCTGACACTTTTGGACACATATTTAAGGACCAGATAATTTCAATTTAATTTCCTCTGTATTATTAATTCAAATTTAAATTATACTAAGAGCATCCTACATATATATATGCCAAATATGTAACAGTTCTATTCCAAAATGCTTTAAATTTGTTGAAATTTACCCTAGAGATTTATTTAAAGCAATCTTGATTACAATTACAAATTTATTAATAATTCTTCATGATACATTATACAAATTTGCATTACATAAAAGCAGCAACAAAATACATGGACGGCTTATAATGGACAAAAGTGTTCTTCATTGCAAAAGATTTCAGCTTATATAGTGCTATTACCTGAGTGATTGAGTGATTTTGGGGTTTATTGGCGCAAGAGCCGATTTCGGCTATACTGCGCCAAACACCTGTTTTAATATCTGTGGTCTAGACGGGAAGAGAAAGAATGAATTGAATGACAAGAAAGAGGGTCGAAAATAGAGAAGGATCACTAGGGTACCCCGGGTTCGTGAAGCCTGTGTTTACCAAAGACAGTAAACCCCGTGGGAAAAGGAAAAGATCACTAGGGCACCTCGGGATTGTGACACCCGTACTCACCTAAAGAAGGTGAGCCCCCTGAGGGGTGCTATTACCTGAAGTCCTAGTATTTTCTTTACTTGCATGATTCCTGGGTTTTAGCAAGCTGATTGGTCAGATTCAGTTGCTGGAGCATTATTGCCCATTAGGTGGGTAAAAGAAAAAAGAACCAAGTATCAAACAATGTGCCAACAACCATACCATGCTGTATCCCTTCAGTGGGTTGATAATTAGTGCCAAGCTTGCTTGGGAGCTAAACATTGGGGGGTTTGCATCAGAATGACCACCTGACTGGAACCTCTGATCATGCATCTCAGTGCCCAAGGTCCTGAAAACTGAGATGGGCACAATGGGCATTAGCCCTCATAGGCTATTGCACCACTGAGAGATAGTAAATCACACAATGTCTTGAAGGATTCAAGACCATAAAGTGTGTGTGTGTGAATTAAAGAAAATCTTTAAGAATTTAATTGAAAAATAAAGAATTAATATATTTTTTTTTCTCTTTCTGCAAGAATTAATCCCTGTTAGTCTCATCAAGAGTATATTACTGACAAAAGTAATTTAATATTTATATAATTTATATCAAATTTAACTTAAAATGTTCAAATATAATATTGGGATCCCAGGAATAATTTTAACATTCCTTACACTTTTATAGATTGGTTGCTTTTACACATAAATGCTCACTTGTATATATAATTAAATTCACAATAATGATATAATAAGTTTTAAGAGTTTGATATTGGAGAGAATTGAAACTAAGTGATTTAATAAATCCTGAAATGGTGGAGTGCACACATAATACTTGTAAAATAGATGGCATGAACTACATAATATTAGAAATCTAACTAAAATAAAACTAACATCCTATAATATAACAGTTCTATTCAAAAAAGCTTTGAATTTGTTGAAATTCCTCTATGAGATATTTATTTGAAGTTATCTTATTTACAATTATGAATTTATATAACTTTCATGTTCATTACACAAATGAGTGTTACATAAAAGCCCAATAAAACACACATAAACAGATTACAATGGACAAATGTGTGGTTTTTTTTTTCATTTGAAAGGATCAAGCTTATATACTCTCTTAATACTAGAAATTTTAGAATTTACTTTACTCTTATGATTCTTAGAGTTTAGTATACTGATTGATAAGATTCAGTGGTTGATGTAATATTGCATCAACTCACCACAAAATTTGACAATGCAGCACTTTTTAAAGAGCTAATATGGCAATTAAAAAAGTATTTTTTGTAAGGTGGGTAAAAGAGAAGGGTTAAGTATCATGTAATGTCTTGGAGGGTTCAAGATCCATAATGAATTTTAAAAAAACCCACAAAAGAAAAAGAAAAACAGAATTATTACACATATATTATAATGCAAAGCAAAATTATTCTGTGACACATACCAAATTTTATGTTTCTAAAAATCTTTATTGCATTGTTTCGAAATACATGTTAAGTAAATTTAAGAAATGGGTTAAAGCAACCATGAATACTATAAAAATATTGCTTTAAATATTCATGATAGAAATGGATGGATTGTTAATCAACATCATATTCTGAAGCCACACATGATGGCTACTGGTACAGAACTTAGCAATTTGGAACCCCAATCAAGTGACAAGGATGACACCTGAGCTGGCATCCCATTCTCCCACTCCAAGTGGTCAAGGTATAGGATCATGGCTGGCATGTCATGAGTTCGAGCACTGTTCCACTGAAGACCCACCATGTAAGGGAGCGATGAACGTTAAATCTGTCAAGAGCTCAAACATCCTCCTGTTAGTGTGATGTGGTACTTAGGAGATGGGGGTGCCAGATCAGGTGTCATCCTCGTCACTTGATCATGGTTCAAAGTTACAAGGTCTGTCGCCAAAAGCCCTCATGTAGCTGAACAGTGAGACATTAATATTCACTCCCTCACTCACCCATTCTCCACACTATTACATCATGCAAAAGTAAGGACTTTGAGCTTTGATAGATTTAACAAGCATCAGCCCTTCTACATATTGGATCTTTCACAATACCAAGATTCAAACCCCTGATAAAACAATATCAGTCACAAATTCAGTCAGTATTCAGCTACTGCAGTCAAACCAGCAATGCAGATAAAATACAATGTAACATTACATTTTGAAGTAATTTAAATTTTGGAAAAAAGTATGTACAGTCATTAAATGGTATAATGTCATTTTTACACAAATGCAACTAGTCATATAAACACATATATATTAAAATTATATTCATCAATAAACCAGAGAAAAATTGAAAGCAATTAAGAAAAGATAACAAAATGCAAATGCTTTATAATTTATATCTAAAGTAATCAAAATCCATAACAAATGCACATTAACAAAAAATAAATAAATTTGAACTAAGCATATATGTCTGCTTAGCATGAATTATTACATGAAATAAATTTAGATTATAAGAAATTTTAGATGGGAAAAAAAAAAACATTTTTATAATTTTTCAAGAAACATGTATCAAAAAATTATTTCATAAAATCGGCATACTTACATATATTCTTGTTTAGTAACTTCATTTAACTTTCCAAATAAAAAATATGTCACAATTTCAAACATTTTTTGATTTGGCAAACAAAACATATCCCTATATAAAATAAATTCAGTTAATAATCATTATATTAAAATATTTTTTACATAGTACAAGGGGTGATCAAATGAAAAGGTACGAAACGACACGGTGGGTACAAATATAGACTTTATTCAAAATATACACCATAGGCCTGAGCACAGCGATCCCACTGATGAACAAGCCGCAGGATTCCTTGTTCCCAGAATTCCTGTGGCTGTGACGAGACCCAGTCCTTCACAGTGTCCTTGAGTACGTCGTCCGAGTTGAAGCGCTTTCCTTTCAGGTGTTTCTTCAGTGGACCAAACACATGGAAATTGCAGGGTGACATGTCCGGACTGTAGGACGGATGGTCCAACGTCTCCCATTGGAACTTGTCCAGTTCCAGTTATGTGACTCTGCAGACGTGTGGACTCTGGACGCGCGTTATCATGGAGCAGAACCACACCCTCCGTGAGCAGCCCCGGTCTTTTGTTCTTGATGGACCTGCGTAGGCGTCGGAGTGTCTCACAGTACACATCGGAGTTAATGCTTTTTCTGTGCTCGAGTAATTCTGTGCTCGCATCATTTGGACGCCGCTTTTTATAAGAGCCTTTGCTCTCTCCTGCGCATGCAGGCACCCGCGCATGATCCGATCCCAGTCAGAGTCTCCAATGGCATCCCGAGATGTCTCGCTACATTCTCCCTTGGCGGAATATGCAAATATTTAACTGTTTCATTTTTATGTCGTTTCGTACCTTTTCATTTGATCACCCCTTGTATATTGAAAAAACTTTTTCAAAGTATGCAATAATAATACATATAAATATATAAGTGCAAGAAAAAAAATTTCCATCACTTTTTGATAAAAATTAAAATATCAAAATTAATGCTGCATAATAATTCAAAAAATCTGGAGTCAGAAAATAATCATAGTTAGTTCATTAGGTTTTAACCATATAAAACTAACCAACAGAGTAAAAAAAATATTTTAGCTTTAAAATAGTCACCATATATATCTTATACTTTTACATGTCAGTCACAACAACTGGATTGCTGGATGCAATGTTGATAAATGTTTTATAATACACATATTCATCTAATCAATGATGCCGGCTGGGTGGTGTAGTAGGTTTGTTGCTGGCCTTGTATGCCCAAGGTTGCGAATTCGACCCCGGCCCAAGTTGGTGGCTTTTCAAGATGCAGAAAATTGACAATGTTTATGTTGTATGACTATGCAGCATGCAAAAGATCTCAAGAGTTCCTGTTTAGTTTGGGTGCTTCTGACAAAATTAAATTCCTGAAAACAGTTTGGCATCATCAGAGCTCAGGTGCCTCCCTCTGGGTAGGAAACTGAGCATCAAAATTACTTGCGGTGATTGGTATTCCACCTATATGGTACCCCACACTAAAAAGAGATACCAGCTCCTGGGGAATGTACTAGGTCTGCCATGGTAAAACACCAATCTACAGCCCCATTAAAAATTAAAAATATCTTTTCAATGTTTTTAAATAATAATCATTTGGTTAGACTTCTGAAACTTCATTTACATTATATTTGTTATAAGTTTGTAACCTGAAATTTAAAATATGAAAAAGAAATAATTTTCATATTTTTAATGCAAAGTATAATTTTAAAGTACTTTGCAACTTACAATTATATAAGGTACTAGCTGTTACCCGCCCGCTTCGCTGGGTATTTCATGATGTTTTATAAATGGTTTTATTTGCTGGTTATATATATATGAATAAATTATTGATATTTAAGTCCTGGCATTAATAATTCGATTGTATTGAAAAATATAAGCCTCAACGCTACTTGGGGGATCTATTTTCATGAAACGCATTTTGTGGTGTATCTCTATTCTATGAGAGGAATCTTCTTACCAAATTTCAAGACTGTGCACCTAATAGTTTAAAAATCGAAATAATTATTTATATCTCCCCTTAACACCCCTTGGGGTTATTTTTCCCAAAACCCATTTTGTAGTGGATATATACTCCATGAAAGAAACATGTCCACCAATTTTCAAGCAGGTTGGTTAAGTAGTTTAAAAACGAAAATATTTATCTATTACGCCCCTTAACGTCACTTTGGGGTTATTTTCCCAAAAGCCATCTTGTATCTGATCTCTACTCTATCAAAGGAATCTATTTATCAAATTTAAAGACTGTGCGTCTAATAGTTTAAAAATGCAAACAATTATCTATAACGCCCCTTAAGCCCCCGCAATGTCATTTGGAGGTAGATTTTCACCAAACTCATTTTGTAGCAGATCTCTACTCTATGAAAGGAATCTGCTTACGCAATTTCAAGATTGTACGTTGAGCAGTTTAAAAATGGAAACAATTACTTATAACGCCCCTCAGCCACCCGTGGTTCCAATTTCACAAAAAATCCTTTCTTAGCGGATCTCTAATCCATGAAAGGAACATGTCTACCAAATTTCAAGTCTGTAAGTTGAATAGTTTCGGAGATATCGTGATTAGTCAGTGAGTGAGTGAGTGAGTGAGTCGCTTTTCTCCTTTATATATATAGATATAAATTCTTGATATCTGAGTCGTAGCATTAAGAATTCGATTGTATTAAAAAATATACTTGTCGTCTCTTGATAAAAAAAGAAAGGAAAGAACTTTTATAATTTGTGCTTTCTAATATTCTCTAAAATTGAAGTATAGAATGATGTTTGCAATATCATAACCCAAAAACCAAGTGGATTCCCGCAAAACCAATTTTCGGTGGATCTCTACTTCGTAAATTGAACATGCAAGCCAAATTTCAAGTCTAAATCTAACAGAAAAAAACAAAAGTTTTACTATCAATATCCCCGTAATCCCCTTGAGAGCCGTTTTCCAAAATAACTGCTCTTACCGGATTTCAATTCAGCAAAAGAAAAATGCAAACCAAATTCCATTATTATAGTCCTTGTAGTTCGCAAAAGGATTTTTTTTTTTTGTCAATACGCCCCAGTAACCGCTTGCTCCCCCAAGAGTTGATTTCCTTCAAATTCCTACTCTACGAAAGGAATCTGCTTACCAAATTTCAAGACTGTACGTTTATTAGTTTAAAAATGGGGATAATTATCTTTAACGTCCCTTGAGCCCCCACAACGCCACTTGGGGATCTGTTTTCACAAAACCCATTTTGTAGGGGAACTGTACACTATGAAAGGAATCTGCTTCCCAAATTTGAAGACTTTGCGTCTAATAAATTAAAAATGGAAAAAAATTACCTATAACTCCCCTCGAGTCCCCGCAACGCCATCTAGAGGTCGATTTTCACAAAACATGGATCTTTAATCCATGAAAGGCTTCTGATTATCATATTTCAAGACTATACGACCAGTAGTTTAAAAATGAAATTAATTATCTATAACGCCCCTTAAGCCACTTAGGCTTCGATTTTCACGAAACCCATCTTGTAGCTTATATCTACCTTATAAGAGGAATCCACTTACCAAATTTCAAGACTGTACGTCTTATAGTTTAAAAATTCGAATAATTATTTATATCTCTCCTTAACCCCCCCCCCCCCCGCAACACCCCTTGGGGTCAATTTTCCCAAAAACCATTTTGTAACTTATATTTACTCCATGAAAGAAACATGCCTACCAATTTTCAAGCTGGTAGGTCAAGTAGTTCAAAAACGAAAATATTTATCTATCACGCCCCTTAATCCCCCGCAATGCCACTTGGGGGGCTATTTTCCTAAAACCCATCTTGTAGCTGATATCTACTCTATGAAAGGAATGTATGTATCAAATATAAAGACTTTGCGTCTCATAGCTTAAAAATGGAAATAATTATCTATAATGGCCCCTAAGCCCCCGCAACGCCACTTGGGGGTCAATTTTCACCGAACTCATTTTGTAGAGGATCTCTACTCTATGAAAGGAATCTGCTTACCCAATTTCAAGATTGTACGTTGAGCAGTTTAAAAATGGAAACAATTATTTATAACGCTTTTTAATCCCCTGTAACGCCCCTTGCGGTTCGAATTTCGCAAAAAATCCGTTCTTAGCTGATCTCTACTGCATGAAAGGAACATGTCTACCAAATTTCAAATCTGTAGGTTGAATAGTTCCGGAGATATCGTGATTAGCCAGTGAGTCGCTTTTCTCCTTTATATATATAGATATCTATTATATGAATGATACCCATCATTATTAAAATTATTACAAGTTGGGGATATATTTGAAATTTTATAAAATCTAAATAGTAAATATTTATAAATTATAAAAGAAAACTAAAAACTAAAATATAAAAAATATATCAGATTTTTATAACAGAAAATCTTAAGACAATTTTTATTGCTCATTACCTAATAAATCTTCCAATTCAAAATAATTGAAATATTGTTTTAATTTCAGACATTTATGTATTTTTAAAAAAATATACAGCATTTATTTTTTTTTAGCCTTGGAAATAATTTATTTTGGTGCAGAATTAAAAGCATCTATTTTTAAAAATCAACAAAAGAAATTATTAGCAATTGTTTTTAAATATATGTAAAATAAATAAAAATTCAAATACTTATATATATTAAAGTATAAAAATTTTTGAAAATTTGTACATTCTAAGACTTTTTTTGTATTAATATTTTACAGACTTAATATAAAATTTAGACATAATTTTGGACATAAATTGGTATATATATATATATTATTAGACCATCAGAAAAATTTAACCTATTGTATACTTCTGGTGACAAAGAGAAAGACAAGAAATAGTAGTTAGGGATTTTTCATTAAAGACCAACAATATTTTTTTTATTTAATGCCTAAACCCAGCAAACTAAACAGTAAAACAACTCTGAATTGTTAAAAAAATTTTAAAAACCAAGATGCAAAAAGTTTTTTTTTTTAAATGTTTTTAAAACATCAATAAACCTTAAATAAATAAGACTTACTTATCACAAGTTATTCTATGTTCTTTTTCAACAGCATTTTTGTCAAATCCAAGTATTAACAAATTATTGAAAAATAATCCTCTCTGTCTGGCATTTGTGTCCATCTTGACAATAGTGCAGGTTTTCTTCACATGAAAATTCTTACAAACTGTATAGTTTAAATGAGATAAACTTACATTTTTAAAATTATCTATAGTGAAAGTGGAAAAGTATGCATCAGTTGTAGTAGATGAAAATCTGAAATGAAGACAAAACATTAGTAATAGTTATTTATTTTAAAATCAGTTCTTAAATCAAATTTTCATTCCAAGTTATAACATATAATCACCTGTTATATAAAAAGCACTGAGGTATATAAGACAATATAAACAAATTATAATAAGAGAGAGAAAGAAAAAAGGTTTTTATAAATTTTTGATTGCACACATCAAATAAGATGTTAAAAGCCATCAATGCAGTCAGTACTTACATATTAGTACAACTGCAACAAAATTTGCACCATGTGAGTCGAGTCACGATATCTATTCAACAAAAAGACTCTTATGTGTTTAATTTGAAAAAATCAATCACTCAGATTTTGGCAGAAAATGGCACAAATTAATTAAATGCTCATTTATTTTGATTCATTTATATCAAGCTGGTTATTAATACAGACACATGATAAACATAACTCAAATTTTAAAAAAAAAGAATTTTTTAAATTTATGTAGTATTTTGTTTTCCCAAAGATAAAACCAGGTTTACTATTTTTTTCTACAAATAATGCATTATTATTCATTTTCAAAATGTGTCTAATTTTTTTTTACACAGGTGATGTCTTCTAATACAAGAAATAATAGTTGAGATCTGGCCTACACTTACACTTTTTAGCATTTGCCTCATCCACCTATTGACTGAAGTTATCATATTCTGATCACCATTTTAGGATTTAACTTCTTTCTTTGCAGAAAACAACAAAAAGTTATTGGAAACTTTCACACAATTTTTTCCTGTACTTGATGAAATTCCCAGTCTTTCACAATTGATTCCTTAAACTCGACAGAATAACTATTTTTGTAATAATCTTTTATGGTGATTAATACTTCTTTATTATATTTTTTTATTTATTTATCCCCTTAAATTCATTATTTAATCAAGTGCAAAACAATTGCTGTAACTCATGATGTACTAATATAAAAATTCTAATCAGTTGAAGCCAAGTCCATTTCTTGTCAAAAAATATAATCTGTGTTGCATCTAAACTGGTCATGGCCCATTGCACTAAAAAATTTAATTATTCAAGAACAATGTACTATTAATTTAGCAGGAAATTCTATCAAGGAAAAAATCAATTCTATCAATTTGCTTTTTTGATAGTAGAATGTAAACAAGAGGCTTAGTCATGGATGTAAAGGAAATCGAAACTACCCTACAACTCAGTAAAGAATTTATAAAAGTGAATTTTCCTTTTGTGTGTCTGTTTGATAGAAGTTCTAATGAAATAAAAGCAGAAAATAAGATTTTATATATTTTTATCAATTTTGCTTCGTCCAATGTTACTTTGGTCTTATAGGATTTTTTCCTCATTACCTTGAAGATTTCTGTAATATGTATGAGCCCCGGCGGGGAAAAAAATGTTTGAGTACCCTTGATCTACACTTGGATTGGTCCTTCAGCAATGTTCGGCACCCATTTAGCTGACAATCTTAAATAAGGCTTATTTTGGGAGTAAGGTTTGTATTATGAGAATTTAGAAAAATCCCAATAGGACTTATTTTAAATTATGTTTTATTTTGGGGAAGAAAACAGTTATGTTTTTACGAGTGTATACCAGTGGTCTTCCAACCTTTTCCATTCATGGAGTCCTTAGAACTGTAAGGTGTTTTCATGGAGCCCCATTCCACACACATTAGAATATATCTTAAAACAATATTTAAAATAGATCAACATATATGTGTGTTATAGATATATTATGTAAAGACAATTACAAAAAAATATTGTATTTGTTAATAGTAAATTTTATCTAATTTTAATATATGTACTCCTTAATGCAATGTATTTAGTAGCTAGAATACGTACTGGAATTTTTTTTTTTTTTTACACATACTGTTGAAGTCAAGGTCTATTGAAATTATCTGAAGTTGCATTTTACATTCTGTGTTTAAATTATTTTTATATTTGATTTTTGTAAACACTCTTGTTGAGAGAAATATTTTTCATTTAAATAGATTGCTCTGAATAGCATTAAATAGCTGTTGGAAATTTTTTTTTTATAGCTGCGTGAAAAAACCCTGTGTATTTTGCATGAATTTACAATCTAAAATTCAAGAGCAGTTCAAGATTAAATTTTGATGTTGAATACCTGTTGATATGTCCAATGAGTCATTCCCTCTTCATTGCCCCTCCCCCTCTACATGAATGAAAAAATGTTTATTTTCCGTTTGCAAAACTAAATAGTTTTTTTAAAACTATATTAATGAATATTAAATTACTTCAAGGAATCCAGGAGAGTAAACAGTAGAATATTCACACTCTAGTAGGCAGTACACATAAAGAAAAACATTTTAATATTCTTTTTTTATATTAAAATAAAAATTTAAAAATCATTACAAATTATAAAACTATGCATGAATAAAATTCAGTTTTAATGACAGGATAAACTGTATAGAGAATATGAATTCATTCTGTACCATTCATTTAAAATTTACTTTTCAATTTTTTAATTCTTATGAAACCCCTGAGTATGCTTGATGCCCTGGGTCCTATGGAACACAGTTTGAAGAACACTGGTGTATGTGAATAATTAAGAAAATCTTGTATCATGAACAATTATTTTAGTAAGTCTATATTATAATACAAAATACAATCAAAAGTTACCTTATAAAAAAATCAAACAAAATTTATTATAGATGAAAAATTTTGAAATCAGATGCTTGACGAAATTATGAATTAAAAGCTGGGTAGAATCCAATTTTGGTGCACCTCTTGGAGACAATTTCAAAATTGTACCAAATAATGCCAAAGCACAACTTTCAAATTTGATGCAATATAGAACAAAATGAGGGTCACATCTGAAAATCAATGACAGCACTGTTGCTGATGTAAAGAAAAATATGACATGAAGTTAAAGTCGAATTTTGCAAAAAATTACAATGAGAAGGATCAGCAGAAAATGGGGGGGGGGGGGGGAGAGATCAGTAATGCAGATTTCCAATTTCAGTTTAGCTTTAAAAAAAAACATTTTTATTCCTCATTTTATTTTGAAATTCATAACATAGTAATTTTTTTTTCCTTCTCTTTTCAGATGATAGTTCGTTTAAAATAAAAAATGGTCTTTATGAAGAATAATATGCACTTTTCTTCTTACTGAGAAAAAAAATTCCAGTATATTTTTTAAAAAGGACAAAGGGAGTATTAGTTGTCGCCAATAAAGCCTAGTACTAGGCAACATTTGCAAAGGCAAAATGGAAAAGTACCAAAAGGTTTTATGTAACTGTATAAATCCTAAATATTTCAACCACCAAAACTGATAAAGATCTTAATGCTTACACACTACACTACTGAAAAATTTTGTCAAACTAAAATGTGTACTTGTGTATTACTGCAACAATTACCAACTCTATTAATAACTCGCCAATTTCCTATGTGTCGTACATGCTGAATCGGCAATCAGGTGTTTCATTTCATATAATATCGCCAATAGGTTGGGATAATATATAAATACCAAACAATGTTGCCAAATGCTACAATATGCAGCAAATAATGCAAAGCCCCTCCTGTGCATGATTAAACATAATCTTATTCATACCTGATCGAAAACAATGGCACTGCTTCTAATAATGTTCTTTTCTTATTTTGTTGAGGAAAGTGATTAAAATGTGTGATATATTTTTAATGGAAGAGAACGCAATGGAATTATTTCCAAAAATTGAGATGTAGTATGTAAGTAAACAAAAGATTGTGGGCTTTAGCAAAATCTTACAGCAGAACTGCAAAACACCATTTAAATGCATACTTATATGAATTTATGTGGCATCATCTACATAAAAAAGGGCATAAGTTCGATATACAGACTTTTTTTGGCACCTTTTTTGGGCGATTCTGTGCCAGATTCTGTCTACCCAGATTCCTCCCGTTTTCCTGTCAGGTTCCATAGGGTTTTCATTTTATGGCAGATTTTCCAATAAGAACAGTACTTTTGTTTTATGGGGGGAGTTGGGAGGTCTATGGAATTCTCTCTAAGACGTCCTTCTTTTCATCATGGATTTTTGACTGTTTAGACAAATATTTTCGGACAAGAATTCACTACCTTTTTTCCTATTATTTCTTAAAGTTTATTTTTAATTATTGATTAGGTTGAATATTCTTTCATTATTAGGTTGTATTACAATTCTTTTATTATTATTGCCTTATTTCTTATTCCATATTATTTATTAATATTTCTTTTTAATTACTGATAAATTATTTAATTATTGCTTAGGTTGACTTAATTCTGTCATTATTAGATAATATATATTCTATTATTATTGTGCCTTTATCCATATTATTTAGTTATTTATTCATATCTATTTTTACTTATTGATAAATAATTCCAGTTATTGATTAGGTTGACTATCAATTCTTACATTATTATTTTTTATTTTCAAAGTGGTTAATTTAAATTTTTAAAAAAAAACTTGTTATTTTATATACCTATAAATATTGTAACCTGTTCCCCCTAACCATGGGACTATTTGCAGTTTTTATCCGAAGTATAAGAAAGTTCTGTCAGAAACAGTTCCTGTTTCTTTTTCCAGCAAAAGGGCCACATTTGGGGGGAAAAGAGAGAACTTAATTTTGGTTTTGTTTATGAAATAATATGTAGGAATAAGAAACTATTTTTAGATTTTGCGAGAGAAATTAGTCTGATTAAATTAGAATTTTTTTACTCAAACTGCAATGTTCTGATCAAGTTTGGGAAGAAAAATTCTATTTTAGATGGTTAATCATGAATTTGCAGAAATTCCAGGAATAACAAGGTACGTGGCTCAACTAAAAGCATACATCATGGCTTGTTGTTCAGTTGCAGCCAACTAAAATTAAATGAGATTTTTGTCTCACTTATCAATTGATTATGGGAACCAGAACAAAAGAGACCAAAGCGTATTTCTATTTAACTTCTAGTACAGTTGCAGATTGGGGGAAATTTGCCATTGAAGTCATTCTATATTATATGGAAGTCGACGAATCGAATTCAGCGGGTATTCGGAAGTGTAGAACGAGGATCAGGTAAGCTATTTTTAGTAGACACAACAGATCTCATGAGACTCTAGTCGACATTATAAAGGAATGGATAGAGTCTGGAACTATGATTTTTCCCACAAATGGAAGGCATTTGAAAATTTAGGACACACAAGAAGGGTTTTATCATTTGATGTTAAATCATAGCCTTCATTTTTAAAATCCAGTAAAGAATTGCCACACAAATACCACAGAAGTTACTTAGAAGCATGTTACAGATTCACTCCCTACCTGCAATAGAAAAATAGATTTAAAATTACATTTGTGGCTGTATATATATGTTTAGGAAATTGTGCAAACAAAAGAGAGTGGATTGTTTCAATAAGTTTTTAGAAATTGTTACAGGCATCGATTGGGCTGAGAGGGATTGAGGTCAAATTCTTTAAAAGAGGAATTTAATCAAGATTTTTATCACACTCTATCTTGCCGACAAGTGATTATTTTGGTAGTGTGACAATTTTTTATGCATCAAATGCTGCAAGGTAAGTTAATTCTATTTATATTTAATTTATTCAATGTAAACAAGTAAGATATGCTCCTTATATTTAATTTTATTACTTTAATTTTAATTTCCTTTTGCTTTAACATATATATATATGTTAAGTTTCAAGTTTCTCTTCTCGGCTTATGTAAGTAAGTTAATTTTCTTATCTTATTTTATTCCTTTAATTTTAATGTTAATTTGCTTTAATATATTTCTCTTCTAGGTTTAATGAGATAATGATGCTAAATAGAACAATTTGTTCATTACTATTATGAATCACAAAAATAGATTTTTATTCTTAAATTCAATGCAGTATTGCTAAAATAATCATTATACTATTTTACATGTAGTTCTATAAAAATTTGTCTTTTCACTACTTTTTAGTTTAATATTTATGAAGGAATTCTCTCTCTTCTATTCCCTTTTAACCTATTTTCTAAAAATATTACATGTCTCATTTTTATGCTTTTCCCTACTAGGATTAAAAAAAATACTGCCATTCATTTTCCTACAAAGATAGTGAGGGGGGAGTCAAGATTAGATTGAAGACAGGAAATTTACTTTTGTGGAGTTTAAGCAGGGGGAAGGGGTCAAAGTAATGCATTTCATGTTGTTTCAGAGTAGGGGGGAGATGGAGGAATTTTGCAACTCTATGCTTTCCTTGGCAACAAAAAAAAAATTGGCAATTTTTCAAAAAAGTTCATTTGTTGAACTTGTTCCTAAAAAAGATGCATTTCTCATAATTTTGAATACAATTATAGAGTTTTGGTTAACTGAATAAAGTAGTTGTTATAAGATCTAAATTTATCATCAAGCTAATACATGATGAGCATGCATGTGAATTTGCTTTCATACAAGTGAGAAAAGGTTGACAGCATTTTATGTTTTTAGATTTGACAAAAGTATAATACCTCAATACCAACAACTCAAAATATTGCTTAAATACATGTAATGATTGAATAAAAGACTAATTTTAATGTTAGCTTAAAATATAAAACTCATGTTGTAATATTTGAATTGAATGGTCTTGATAAATAAAAAATACCTGTATCAAAAAATGAGAAAAATATCTAATACATACTTTAAATAATGATTTTCTAGAATAATAAATACATATAAATTACAATTTTAGTTCATTGTATGAAAGAATAAAGATCTTGTAATTAAAAATGAATTTTAAAAAAATCAATTTTGTTACAATCTGTATAGTATAATAATACAAACACTGAAGAAAGCGTAAAATACTAAGATTAAAAAATTGAATTCATCAAATCAAGAGGTTTAAATACAATACTTACAATGCACCAACAATTCGTATTTTCAATTAGAAAAAAACGTAAGGAAATTTTTAAGTTGAGAAAATGATTCCAAACACCAAATCGATGATATAAAAAAAAATCACTAAAACGTAAGAAATAATATAAAATTGAGAAACAGTAAAAAGAAAGCTATTTTAAAAAATAGACATCTGTTAGCAAATGTCAACATCACAAATAAAACAGAATTTCGCGGTGTTCGAAAGTTGAGGAAATATATACTTCTGCCAAGGCATACTCATTTTCTTTTTTAAGAATATTTTTTTATCTTCATATAAAAAAATATATATGAAGAAAACATAAGCATATAAAATTATGCATATATATAAAATTAATAAATTAATGCTATTTACCTAATTTTGACGTTGAAAACTGAGGTGAAAAAAATTTTCAGAAGTGAACCATTTAAAAGATACCAAATAAAAAAATTAGAAACTAATTATTTCAGATGGCAACAATTTCCAAAAGAAAGCTGAATATAATTAAAACAAAAAAAAATCAGGCAAAGCACATACTTTCAATGTAAGGAATGACAATAAAATGAAAAATTAAATTTTGCTCCATTCAACAACCATCCAAAAAAATAATGATCTTTAATTTTTCTTATAATTTAACTTCTGAAAAATTTCAATAAAAAAATTTAAACACTGAATTTTTTAAAAAGCAAATTGTTGATTACAATATTTTCGGTAAATTTTGTAACATTAAATGAAGTATCGAGCTATTATGCTATTTGAAAATAGTTGAATATAATATGTTCTCACATTAATGCCATTTTTTTTTATTTCCCCATATTTAGAAAACTTTCAATCTTCTTAAATGATTTAAATTTTACAATTAAAATTTAATATTTAATTTCTTTAAAAAATGTGTGTTTTGCAAGATAGACGTGAAAACTTCTAATTTATTCTGGACAAGTTAATCTAATTGTTCGGATGTACTACGTGTTCTTTTTCAATATTTTCGCACGAAGGCGTTAAGTAGTTATCTTTTTCGTGCCCAATCATCAGAGGATTTGTTTATTTTAACTATTCTTTGTACAGGGCAGTGTTTAAATAAGTATGCATTCTTAATTTTGAGTATATAGGGAACTCTTCATTAACAGTGGTTTAAAACTTTTCGAAATGTTCCACGATTGCCAAATAGAACGATTGCCCTTCGAACTTGGAGGTTGTAGTTTAGGGCTTCATTTTTCTGCCTGCACCGCAAACAATTACATAAATAAAAGTTTAAAATAAGTTTTGTGTGGTTCTTCCACTAAATGAAAAGTCTGAAATAAATGTTTATTAAATGTTGAATTAAATTTGTGAGAATTTTTTAAAGGATTAAAAAAAAAGTTTTTGTGTACTTAATTTACTATATCACTTAATTTAAAAGAGTAAAGTATGAACTATTTTAGTTCAGACGGATTACTCGTCATAATTTTAAGAAATCCATACATAACGATTAAAAAATTTCGATTAATGTGATTTACAGCAAACAGAATACTCTCTTACTTAAAAAAATACTAATTTCAAGCAATTTAATGTATTGCAAATAAATTTTGTTGAAATAATGATAACGAAGTAAAAGCGATTAAGTTTTTCGCAAACATTTTAGATATTTTTGTTTCTTTACGGGTGTAATTTTTGAATTAAAGATATGTACAAAAAATGGGGAAAAAATAAACTTTTCACTCTCATTTTCTTTACTCGCCAAATTTGGTGATTTTTCATTTGCTATAGACTTGCTTTTCTAGTGTAACTCATGAGAAGGGTAACTTAGACGGTGGAAGAGAGAAAATTCCCACATTTTGCGTGAAACCGATTTTCGACGCCTAGCCATGGCTTACCGTAAAATCGCGTTTTTTATTAAAAATTTTAATTTTTTGAGACCTTAATTTTTTAAATTAAAGTTTCCAAATTTCGCACATAGATTGCAAACAACGATAATTTTTAAACAAAAAATGCAGTAAAAATACTTCATAAATAAATTTTTTTAACAAAAATTGAAATTGACAAATTTTTTTTTTTAATCTGTAATTTTTAAGTAATTTTTTCATTTTCATATAGATTTCGGATAATATTGTTCTACAGACGGAAAAAAAGTTTAGTCAGATTATCTTAAAAAATGAGAAAGTTTTTAAATGTTCAAATAAAATTTTGAGTACTTTTTGAAAAATCGTAAAAAAAAGTTTTGGTACTTTATTTTTTAAATGACTGATTCTAGCAGAGAAAAGCATTAACTTATTTAGTGTAGAATATCATTTTAATAATATGAAAATAAACTCATACGTAACAATTTAGAAATCATTTTCATAAAAACGCATCCTTTTTGAATTATTTTTTAAAAAATCGTAAAAAATACAAATATTATTATGTTGCAAAAAAAGTTATACCGTCTCGTGGTGAAATAAATGATATTTCTGATTCTGTAATTATTTTTTGTCTGAGTTTGATAAAAACAATTAGATTGTTATTTTAAAAACGGGGAAAATGTCGGAACTTCACTCCGCTGAAATTGAAATGACGCTCGGCGCAATAAACAACACACAGTGATAAAACAATCACGCGTTTTATGTTTTTTAATTAATATCTTTTCAACTAATTGTAATATCGAAATGAAAAATAGTTTACGTCCTATTCTCAGAGGTACTGAATATACCCTGAGAATTTCATAAGAATCAGTCAAGCCATTTCGGAGGAGTTTTGTTACAAACACTGTGACACGAGAATTTTATATATTAGAGAAATATAGAGAGAATGTGAAGTAAAAGTAGGAATTGAAACAAAAAGCTTTTTACATATTTCAGCTGAATGAAAAAAACCATATTTGTTAAATTTTATGTCAAGGGGTCAGGGGATCTAATATCTGAAAAAAAGAACTTTTTTTAAAAAATTTATAACACACTGTTCTCTTGTGGGTCGATATTTGAAAGCACCTTCCTAAGCTCATCTCTTCTCAGCAAAAGTAACACATTTGTTACACACTCTAGCGCCCGCAAATTGTTGTAAACAAAGTGACGTGAGTTTTTGACAGGAAGCTGAACAGACATGTAACGAAGCGAGCGAACAGAACGCGTTGTGTAGCAGTTTTGTAAAAAGTAGTAGTTTAGAAATTATGCTTGTAAATAAACGCTAGTTGTCTACCAAAAGAAACCTTTTTGCTGTGAACTTCATGAGAGCCTCTAATTAAGTCAATAACAATCTGTAACAATACAAATAATTCTATATTTTCGCCACTAGATGGCTGCAACTGTCAAGCCATTTTCAGAAAGTAATTGAAAGACGCCCTCAGTGGGGGCCTCGTTACGTTTTCGACTCTGTCTTTTTTTAGATCATGAACGGGATAAACTTAATGGTCAAATATTATTCTCCTACATATTCATCGAAGAACAGGGAATTTCAAACTGCATGTCAACCGGCAAAAGTGGTAAGACTGCATTATTATGTGAAAACCATTGTACATGTCTAGGCGTTGTACATGTCTACCGTTGTACATGCCTAATACCATGAACATTTATTCGACTTATTTAGTCAAAATGTAGCCATGGGTCGAGCCGGTTTGGGCCTAGTTTTTGAGATTATGAATCGTGTACATTTATTTGTTTCAAATTAGCTTTTGAACGAGTATTTGACAAAATATCTTACATACTGTCTACCTTTTATAGATCTCCGGTAGGGCCTACTTTTGCATAGAGGCTCAGGCTCAAAGAGTCTTAAGACGTCCCTGTTCACAGCCTCCCAAGAAGAAACCTTGATATTTAAATTAGTTTGACTATATAAAGTCTAGGTTTTGTAGATGTAAGTATAGAAGGAGCAGGAGAGCTGTTGCGGTGATTCGTAAGTGAGAATATTTCATTACCACATTTCGAGTTGAGGAAGGAGTTGCTAAGATTATAAATTAGTGGATTAAGATCTAGGATAGATTGAGTCAGATTTAGTTAGTCAGATCACTTGCGCTTGTTCACTTAGACGTGTTTACTTAGACATGTTTACTTAGAGTTGTTCCCTTTGAATAGATTGCACTCTTTATATATTACTCCTAGGGTCTCCTTTTGTAGTTTCACTTGTGATTGATTAGGTGTGTTTAAATAGTAATTAAATAATAGTTATTATGGAAGTTTCTAGTAATGCTTTTTGTCCCCCCCACACCCTTTGGTAGACAAGACGGCGAAGGAGCGGTGGCAAATAGGCCACGCTCACAATGTTTATTAACTTTTATTAGTAAACAAAATTGATTGAGGAACATATATATATTTTGATACATCAAAATTTTTTAAATATCAGAGCATTGACCCTTTTACATTCACAAGATCAGTAAATCGGACAATCACACACGGCAGAAACTAGAATGTCAATGAATCTTTTAATACATTGACATTTAAGAAACGTAAAACCAATGCGTTATAAAAATAGTAACTTAAAAAGAAAGAAATATAATTCAAAATATGAAATATCGCATTAACAAGTTTGGATATAATAGAATCATAAATCCAATTCTGACAACACAAGGGTAAGGTGAAATGGACTTTTGTAGGTTCCATGTAATGAATTTTCAAAAATAGATCAAAAATTTGAGAGTGAGCAGCTATTTTATTTTATAGATTACCTACTTCGATGCCTCCAAAATATTCGAGGATTAAATGTTCCTTTTGTTTGTATTTATTTATTGTTTAGCCAATCAGAGAGCTATATCTTTCATCCAATCAAAGATGAATTTGGTTTCGTCCACATGCGGAATGTAGCCACTTGTGAAATAGGCATCCGGAAGTGCTCGGTAAATAAACAAAGGTTCCATTAACAAAACATAAATATTTGAAACCAAAACTGTGATTGAAAATTGAATACTTTTCGTATAATTCCTTAGCATTCTTTTATTTGCAACAGTTTTTCCTATCCCATGAGCAATTACAGTTTTCTTTTTGTGTAATTTCAAGATCTCTCTCTCAATAGAAAGGATGTATCAGTGATATGGGTCAAAACGTGTCCTTAGGCTATGTGTCAAAATATGAAATCTTTCAGGTGAATCGGGTTACGTAGTGTCATTCACCTTGAATTTTTGTGATGGCCCTCAAGTCACTGTTGTGCATCATATTTTAGGGAAATCATACGCTTGGACATGTTGTCTAAAAAATTACTTCCTAGTTTTTGTTGCTTGAAATCTGCGGTTTGTAATATTGAAACTAAATATTTATGTAGAACTTTATCATCTCAAGTGTCCGCTAATGCATCGTTTCATCAAAATGGTCAGCATCTTCGAAAACTCATGACTGGAATCGGGCTGTGTTAGATGCTGAGAAAATGGTTGGTCACCCTACAACTTTCTTCAGTCTTAAATGTCTGTTAAGCGAAGAATTTACTAGTGTAGCAATGAATTTGAGGAAACTGGTTGGAACTGATCACCCAATTCTAAAGACTGCTAAGTGAGTTAAATTTCAAATTTAAGTTATAAATCTCAATATATGTATCTTATTCGTTTGGTGACGTTTGGTGATAATCTAGTGACAAAACTCAGTAGTTCATTTATTTTTTAGCATTGAGAAAATGTGTAGATAAAAAGTGTAGAATAATAGGGCTTTAATCGTAAAGAACAAATGCATTTTATCTCAATATGGCACTTTTTAATATAAATTAAAGTTTGAAAGTAAAAGCGAAACTAAGTATCTATTAAATAATATTTAAAACAATTCATTGACAAATAAATCTTAACAAACCTTAGAGAGAGAATAGATCAATTGTCGTGAATAATACCCAATTTTTGTATAAACTCATGAAATATAATTCCTAAAAACAAAGATGTGTTCGAAAATGAAAATTTTAAGTTTTATATAACTTTTGTTTTATGTGTATCATTGTAATTATATTTGGTACTAAAGCATCAAAAATCTGAGGCAAAACTTGTGAGCTGAACATTACCACTTTTCTTCATTTTGGAAGTATCTTAATCACTTTAGAAACATATTAGCTATTTCACTTTGTAAAAATATGTTAAAATTAGAAATTCATTAGTTACTTTGAATGTATGTTAGCTATTTCACTTTGTTAAAATATGTTAGAATATGAAATATGTTAGTAACTTATAGGATATATGTTAGTTATGTCATTTTGGGAATATGTTGTTTATTTCCATATTTGTATGTATAATTGAAGGTCACTTAGAAAAATAGGCAGTTACTTAGTAGATGAAATATGTGTGTTTTATTAACATTTTAATTTTCCTACTACCTAAATTAATCCTACTTTAAAAGTAATTTTTTTAAAAGTTTTACTTATGTTATTGTTGATTACAAGTTCTTTTCTTTTTGAGTTTTCTGTATTACTTTTGATTATAAACTGTTAGAATTTCTATATTCCTGAAAATAATTAAAAATTAAATTAAATTTAGAATGTAATATTTCATTAATTCTGTTGTTATAATTGTTCGGAGACAATTTTTCTTCTATGCTTTTTTTAGTATTGCTAAAAATTAAAGCTTCTATATATTCACAAATTAATTTAAGGATTTTTATTTATTTTAGTGTTTGTTCTAATTTTTATCAATGGAATAATTATGGTAATTTAAGAGAGACAGAGGTTTAAGAGAAATGAATTATTAATTTTTAAGGATTATATTTCAAATTTTGCTCCATTACATATATTTATTTATTACTCATCTTATTAATCCCAAGGTAAGGAATATTCAAGGTTGCTAGGTACGCTATTATACAATGTTAAATTTAATTTTTAAGGATTATGAAATTCAAATTTTTGCTCCAAAACTTACACATTAAACTAATGTATTATTATCCTGATTAGTTAAAGCCCAAGGTTAAGATTATTCAAGATTGCTAGAAAGTTTTGAAGGATTCCTTCTCTTCCTTTAAATAAAAACTCATTACCTAGAGAAAGCAACAATTCTAGAGTTAATGAAGTTGCAGTTTGATAAATTTGAAGTTGTCTTTTGAATCCTTTAATTGTTTCTCATGTTAAAGAATACTTTGAGATTTTGTACTTGACATGAGTTGCAAGTTTTTGATAAAAGTTGAAATTTCTCACAATTGACAAACTTCTGCATTAAACTTACAGCAATATTCATAACATTTGGGTTTGTATATATATATTTAATCGGCTGCATATCGGCACTAAGCCTTTACAGACTCGACAAGTCCCCAAATGTCAGACCCAATTCATGGGGGCACCATGTTTGGCTCTCGTCACCAAATTTTGATACTTGAATTAATAGATTAGTTAAATAATATATTTGTTTTTCTGTATTACATTTATATATATAACTCTTATCACTGGAATAAATAGTTGAGGTACTAACTCAGGTGTTATAACTAAACTAAATATTATTACTGATTTCATGGGTAAACATAACTGCTTTGTGTTAAAATTGTTTGGTATTTTTTGGTGACAAAGTAGTATACTTAGTGCTTATGAAAATTTTAATTTTTTTACAAATTTTATTCAGTGCTAAATTAAGTGCTGGTGATTTAATGTTTATAATATGCAATTTCCCTAATTCATTCCTTGTTAACTGATACTGCAATCACGTTGTTATTCTTAGCATTTTCTCAAAATTGTTTTTATTTTGTAGAAGGTAATATATTATTAAAAATAATAGTTTTCATGCCATGCTTTTTTGTTTGTTATCATAATAAAGTCATTTTTTTATAGGCGATTGATATATCATGGTCGAACAAACATGCAAACCCGTGGTCTGATTGTATTGCTTCTTTCAAAAGCAGCTGGACATACAGCAACTTGCATGGATTTAAATTCTGTAGATGAATCTGGAGTTACAACGAGACAGCAAACTCTTGCAGAAATAACAGAAATGATACATACAGCCCATCTCATCCACAAAGGAATTTTAAATTTATCTCCTACTGTTGTGCCAGATGAAAATACGCGAGAAGATCTTCAGTTAGGAAACAAAATATCTATACTTAGTGGAGATTACTTATTAGCAAATGCCTGCAAAGGCTTAGCTAATTTAAGAAACTGTAAGGTAATAGGATTAGATTTTTAATAATTTCAAGAAAATAAATTTTTATATACCACTTCTGCTTTGAATAATTTTTACCTTTCAGTTATGATTTATCAGTGCAAAATAAAAGTAATTCCTTTTTGATTATTGAATTTTAAATTAATATAAAAGAAAATTGTTGCTTATATGCTACATACATCATACTTATATACTACATACCTTCTTATTAGAATTTAATATATATACTGTGTTGCAAACTCCCACCCACAGATATGTATAGATGCATCAAATTAACAGGCATTTTAATAAAATAAGACACTTTTATTATGACAATCAAATTTCTCTAACAAAATTCAGCCTAAGCAAAGGGAGCTGCCAGCTTAACTAACTTAAACATCTGTGATGGAAGATGCAAGATTTAACTCATGTCTGCCGCAGACAAATCATCTTAACTTTGCATGTCTGGTCCATTTTCTTGAACCAAGATAGCTTTAACAATTATAATTCTATAAATTTAGCATGACATTTTTTGCCAACTCTTCTTGACTACCCACTACACTTGACTTTAAACAAACCCTCATTGACATAAATTATGGTTTTTACACAGAAAGCAGTTTTATAATCATACAATGTAGTGATAGAATTTTCCTTAGAGTATTAGTAAAAATCGTGAATAAATCCCATTGCAGCTGTAATTAATATGGAAATATTAATTGAAGGTTATTTTTATGTGGACAAAATAAATCTGGAAGAGGACTCCTAACCTTTCAGATATTTTGGATCTTACAAGACCTTAATAAATTTTGTAAGGTATGCATTTGAGAGTTATAGCAAGCTCCAAATAACTAGGAGAAAATTTCTATCTTAAAGGTTTAAAACTCACTAAATTTTGCTATAAATTGGCTTAGATTTATAATAAAATTAATATATAAAAATGGATTATACAGAATAAAGTTGTAGTTGTGTTTTAATTAAGTAAAATTAAATTTTAAAATACTGCCCTCTTTCACGCTAGGATTTTTATTCAGTTGTTAAGTATTACTTATTAAAAAAAAATAATTTGTGTAAAGAAAAAAATATCCATGGAAACTGTTTCATGTCATTTAATCATCCATTTATCTTTCATATATTATAATCATTTTTCAGTATTTACATTTTTTACATGTATGAGCTGTTTTCTTTCAAAGTGGTGTAAGTCTATTTTATATTATATGGAGATATTTGCCACTTTCAAAGTAATTATATTTGTAATTTCATTAACTACATACAATTATATTGACAAAATAATGAAAATTTTAAAGGATTTTTTTTGGGAACTGTTTATAGATAAAAAGCTTATTGCAGATTGCATTCAATATTATAATTAACTAAATTTTGTCAAAAATGGACTTACACCACTTTCAAAGAAAATGGCTTATTTTAGTAATTTGTGTTTTTAATCAATGTATCATGTACATTTTCTTAGTACTTGCGTATTAGTGTCACTGCAACAAAATTGGCATCAAGCCAGTTGTGCCATATCAAAACAACAAAAAGATTCTAACATATTTTATTTTAAATAAAAAAACCAATCAGTCAGATTTTGTTGGAAAATGGCACGATTCGTGTGGCGCCAATTTGGCTGTGCAGAAACTAATATGTAAGCACCATTTTCTCTTATAATGATGTTACATTTTAATTCAAAATTTCATTAAGGAAGTCTATTTTTAAAAGTAATAAAACAATGAAATAAAAGAATTTGTTAAATTTATATATTAGGTAGTGGATCATATATCCAAAGCAATTGCAGATTTCACCCAAGCAGAATTTCTTGGAGAATATGACAAACAAGGAAATTCACTGCCAATAAAAGGGATGAATTTGAAAACATGGGAAGAAAAAAACATGTTGTCTGCTGGAAGCCTGTTAGCTAACAGCTGCAAATCCACTCTTGAACTTGCAGGGTTTGATGAGCAACTTCAAGCTAAAGCTTTTGAGTTTGGAAAAAATATTGGATTGGCATGGCAGGTAATGTAAAATGATTTCTGTACTTTTATGTTTTGTTCAGGTATTGGTGAAATTGATATTCATTTATATTATTAGATACCTTAATGAAATTTACATAGAGAGAGAGGACTCTGTAGAAAATGTTACCTGATTGGGATGGAATCATAATACTTTTCTAATTTGTATGATTCACATCAGTTAAAGATTAAAATAGAATATTGAAAAATACATGCCAGATATGTACTGGAAAGAATCTATTCTAATTTGTATACATAATCCAATTAAAAGTGCTTGAATCCAAAATATAGTACTGAATGCTTATTTGTGGGAGCTTTGGTATGAAATGTGAATCTTTTTATACTGCATTCTTTTATATAATATACCTCAGGGAATAATTTTTCTCTGTTCACATTTTCTCAGTATTTTTTTTCCTATACATATATAAAAAACCCCATTCTTTCTCCCCTTTGCTTTTTTGTTACCATTGCATTTGATTATTTGTTGAATTTATTTTTTAATATGTGTCCAGTTTTTTGTATTTATGATTCAGAATTTTATGTATGGAATACTGTATAAACGATTAAAAGAATTTAATGTAAAATTATTTAAAAGAATTTAATGTAAAAAAAAAAAATTAATGTAATTTTTAATAATCTGTAACTTTGACTTCTCTTTTAAACCAAGAAAATGTGCCTGCAGGTGACAAATAAGCACCAAATAATATTAATATCAAATGTTTCAAACACTGATTTTGCAAGCATTAAGACATTCATTAACTCCTTAACTATCTCTGGTGTATATACATGTCCCACTCAGCTAGTATGTTAATTACCCCTGGTGCATATATATGCCTCCCTAAAATATGATGCTTTTCTTTGCACTGTTATCTGTAAAACTGTTCTGAAAGCTTTGCAATGCAATAAAATTAGCTTAATAGTGTTTGTAGAGGATTTACTTAATTCAGAGAAGAATTTTCTTATTTATGCCTTTTCTTTTCCCCCAATGCACCACATATGCATGCCTGTGTAAAAGACAGTAACACTGGAAAGCGAATCACATAACTTTTAATTGGCATTTAAGAGGACTCAGTATGATTGACAAAAATCAGTTAAAAAATCAAATCTAATTTTTTTTTATTGTGACTTATTCTTTATATAATATTTTCTGTAATCTCTTAAGTTTAAAAAAAACAACACAGAGTTATAACTTTTATGTTCACTTTTATTCACATCCTAATGGCAAATCAAAACTTTAAACTGATTTATCTCGGAAAGATAAAATAACTAGTGCATCTTCATATAAAATGTTAAGGCTTTTTCTTTCTATTGGGCCAAATGCTTTAATATTTTTTTTAACTATTGCTAATAATACATGTAACAAAAGTTGGTATGCATTTTTGAATCCAAGCAAAACATATTTTTAAAAGAATTATTGGATTTAAAATTTATACGTTTTTTAAGGAATATTAAATAAGCATTCATAAAAAAAGGAGTATTATAGGTATACCAATTATGTTATCAGAAAACCCGCACCGACTTTGGTTATACGTAGTTTGGTGTACCTGTCAATCAAATTTCATGTATGTATGTTAGCTTTTGTACGAGGAGTAACATTTTAAAATGCCTTCATAAATTTTAAGTGTTTTCCTTAAAAAATTGAATGACTTACTTTTTATGATATTTTGAGCACAAAATCTGTTTTACATACTACATGCACATAGAAAGGAATAAAAAAAAATTTGAAAATCAAATTAAAAAATTTTGTGTAAATCATATTATGTTTCCTTAAAAGGGATTAATTTGTATATATTTCATGTATTTCTGTGAACTTGTAAATTCAAATATATAAAGTGTATTAAATGGACATGAATATATTAATCAAAAAATAAAATTACCTTTTAATGGGGCTTAGTATTTTAGATAATTTTTTCATGCATATTATTTTGTTAATCAATTATAATAATAATAGATTTAATTATAAAAACAAATTCTGAATGAAATTAAGAGTAATTCATTCACAGATATTCTTTTGTGATATTTAATAACATTACACCCCATTTTAATAAAATCTCTTACAAACAAGCTTTGTGAGAAATGCTTTTAACAGAATATTTTTTTAAAAATTGCTAGAATTGCAGCAATCAATACTTTATCATTATCGCCTGTTGGGACCTCCCTGCAAATAGATGCTAATCTTCTCTTGCAAACTATAAAAGGAACTCAAAAGATTGTATTTGATATTTCAATTCTTTTTATCTGGCTGTCACTTATTTCGTGTAATGTGGATGATTTCTATAAGTTTAGGTTTAAGTTTCCTTTGTGTCTAATAAAGTTTATTAACCAAATGTATTGATTATTTCATTGAGTTTGTTTAAATTTAGTGGATTTAGATGCATAATGTGTGTGGTTTTTATGACACACATCAACTGAAGAATTATATTTTGTAATTAGCTGTAAATTGGTTACTAATAATAGCTGATGTTTAAGAATCAATACTTGCTTATCAAAGCTTTGAAAAATTCCCATGAAATTGCATATTTTGTTTCTAAAATGATTGAACAATATAAGAGCCTAATAGTGAATATTAAATAAGGAAGTAAAGAAATGCTGTGAAATTATGAGTTTCAAATTAGGAACCCCTTAATTGCCAAGGAAAAGTTGAACTATTTGCTTATCAGTACCACCGTTTTTTTCACACAGGTGTGTGTAGTTATGTGTTTTATTGGGGAAAAGAAAAAGCATAAATTAATGAATCTTTTTCAAATGCTGTTAAAGTCATTGCATTGGCTTCTGATACCTTTAGGAAGGTATTATATGCCAGGGGAAATTAATGCACCAGTTGAGCAAGGTGTATATATACACGCACAGGAGTTAAGGAGGTTAAAAAGTAATTTTAATGTATTATCTAAAAAAAAAAATCTCAATACTTTTTTTAAAAATATTTTATTTGTTTTGTATTTACTACAAATTTTTTTAATACATTTGTTATAGATCATAAATTATCTTTTTTTTTTTTTGGAAGACATTATACCAGTAAAATGCAGACATAATGTCTTTTTCATTTTGTTATTTTCTGATTATGAATTTTTTAACATATTTTTCTGACTGGCATTAATCTAACTCAAGTATAAATTTGTCTAAGCACAATTGTAAAGTGGAAATAATGCAGAATTTATTTTTAAAATACATCTATTATTGTGATTTAGAAGAACAGAGTGAGAGGAAGAAGTGAAAAAATGTAATATTTTAAAATGAATAATATCCTGTATTGATATTATTTAAGTAGAGAATGAGAAATAGAGGGAATAAGAGTAAAAATTAAACTACTATATATATATATATATATATATACATTTACTGAAGGAAAAACAAAACTTGAAATAAGGAAATGGTTTCATGCGTTCAATGAAAAATTTTATTTTGGAAAGATGAAGATAAATTTTATAGAAAGACTGATGCTGCACCACTTCATTATGTAATCTTGGTAATTTATAAAATTGTAGGGGAAAAAAATGTAATGTTAGTTTGTTGAGTTACTTTAGTTTATATGTAAGATTTCAAGTTATTTGGAAAAAAAAATTACAATTTTATTAACCATTAATACACTTTTTTTGAATTACTTTTGATTATTATCTGACATACAAAATGATCCTTAATTGTAAAGGAAAATATAAGAAATAAACAAGGAAGGAAAAAAAGAGAACATGTAAAAGTAGTTTATTTTGATTCCCTTTTACATATGTAATTCAGATTTTTTAGAAAATTGTTTGACTTGTTTTTTTGAATAAGGTGATTATAATTTTTTTAAAAACTTTAGATGCAAAAAATATAGTTATGTCGACTAGTTAAGACGAATTTGCCTTAATTCATTCTAGATATATTATTTTGAGAAAATAGTTTTCTTGTTTCAGCATGTTACTCTGCCTCATATATGACATAAACTTCTAGAAAGTATTAAAAAAAAGTGTAATTGTAAAAAGAGAAAATGTCCTTTTCTTCCATTGAGCAAATAAATTTACTAAATATATTACAGTTTCAGGAAGAATTATTTGCTACATTATGACTAAATGTTAAAATTATGTAAGTATATAAATGTTCATCAATTGTTTTTTAATTCAAGAATTTTGCTAGATTTTCCAAAACTACACAAACATGTGTTTGTAAATTTTTAAGTCTGTAGAGTTTATGTATAAATGCTTGAGTAAAATTTATACAAATGTTTTACTTAGTTGCACACACACACACTTTTTCTTTCTGTACGCACATATATATATATGCATATAAACTTGCTATATTTTTTACAGGTATATTCTGATTTGCAACCTTTTGTAGACAGTTTGGGTTATCCTCCTGGAAATAAATTTGACCTTACTTCCATTCCTGTGATATTCCATTTAGAAAAAAACCAAGACAAAGTTGATAGGATTAGACAGCAAATAAATGATAATGTATTGGACTTTGATTTTAGAACTGTAAGTAAATTTTACAATACATATAATATAGATATCACTTATTTAGAACATTGTGTCTACAGATTGTACATTATACTTGAATATTGTAAAGAAGAAAAAGGAAATATTCTGTTTAATTTTATTCTTCTTTATTGTGGACTATGCTAATTTTATTACTTCATAATTTCTGTGATAAATTTCCAAATGAGTAATATTTTTTGTATTAATTCTATACTTGGAAAAAAAAACCATTTCAGAAATGTTGATTAATTATAGTTTATATGTGTTTTTAGGTGTTCATTATTGATGGAAATAATAATTAGAAAACATCAATTTGTTAAATTAAATTTTATTGAGTGTATCACGTAAGGCACACTGCAGATCTTATAACAATCACTTTTAGAAAATCTATGTATCACATTAGTAACACTACTAGGCTTTCAATAACATCTTTTTTTTCCTCCAATGGGGCTGCATATTGGTATTTTTACTTTTGCAGACCTAATTAATTCCCCACTGGTATCACTTTTTAGTGCAGCACGATATAGGCGATACCAATTACTGCAAGTAATTTTGACACCCAGTTTCCTCCCAGAGGGAGGCACCTGAGCTCTGACGATGCGAAATTGAACTTTCAATAACATCAAAATATTTTTTCTACCAAAAACTAAACTAAAAATCACACTCTATATCATAAGATAGCATAAGCCAAAATTATAAAGGTGTTAAAATTTTATATTCTGCACACTACTAATCAACAATAGGACATCCTTATAAATCTAAGATATCACTCAAATGCGATCACTAATGATTATCTATGTACTATCTGGTAGGCATGACTCTTACTATGAGGATGTCAGTTATCATGCCAAAAGGTAGCCTATGTTATTCCTCAAGGTGTAATCTATCTCCATGCCAAATTTCATAAAATTTTTTTCCGTGGGTTAGGGATGAAAATGTAACCGACAGACATATGGATACTTTCGCATTTATGATTTTAATTTGGATTACTATATCAGTCTTATATTGGTAAATTCTTTCTGATTTTATCTTTTTTAAAAAAATTTTTGTATGATGATCCAGAAAACAATTACACTCCAGTAATAAACACAACCAAATTTTACATTTCTGGCAAAAAAAAAATTGGTCTGCCTTTTGTACAATACATGTACCTCCTTCTGATGGATGTTGTAGTTAGATAATGAACAACATTATTCTAATCAGTAGCCTCAGAGGTCTTTCAGCTACCAGTTTCTGTATTTTTTTGGTTAAACTTATGCTCTTTCTTGCTACTGCTCATATCAATCCTTTCAAATTTTAGTTTGAAACGTTTTTAGTAACTTTGTTGTTTTGATTTCATTTCTGGATTTTCTTTCATGGTGGTAAAGAAGCCAAGCATTGTTTACGCAAATGTCATGATAGCAAAATAAATAGTAGTATCTGTACAAATCAGGCAATGTCACAAATTTGATATATATCTAAAAAAATGTTAAAACTCACTCTGTCAATGTAGCATATTTAATACACTTGAAAAAATTAGCAAATAAAGTGTGCTTATTTTATATTTCCCTATTCTGAAAAGCAAATATTTGAAGCAAACCCCTTTTGAAAAAGATTAATCCAAAATATACTAAAATGATATTTTTACTTTGCAATGCTTTGACACTTTCAACCAGTCTATCATCATGTGCTCTACTGCTGTTTTGGTGTTGCCAATATCTAAAAATGATTTTTTAGTAGAATTTTGATAATACTGAAAAACATTTTATATGATGAAAGCACTGAAATATATTTCAAAACTACTGTAGGTTTTTGTAAAGTACAATGCATCAAATCATACCAAGAATAGGGTCGAAAGAAACATTCAGTCCAAAAAACATTGCTTTGAATATTTTAAAATAATTTTATTATTCTTTAAATGTATAAAATTAAGGTTCAAAATCTAAATGTAATTTTTAGTAAAGTTTGTTATTACTATTAACATATAAAAATGATTGCTTCAGAGAGGTATATAAACCTTTCTTCTAGAATATTTTAACTTTTTACAACTCATGATAGATTTATAAATTGCTTTTAAATTTTTGTCTGAAATATAAAATTAGCATACCTGAAAACACCATCAAAACAACATTAATGCTAATATGTTTTATATTTCTTTCAATTACATAATAATTGATGATTTAATAGTTAAACAAGTGATACAAACTTTTCTTTTTTTCCCTCCTCCCCATTTTTATGTTGTAATCCGCAAGTTGTGTTCCAAAACTCATGTTTTAACAGTTGTTGCATAATTGTATTTTTGTTTGTATTGGCAGCTGTAGTGTGATTTTCAATCTGAAAAAAATCTTAAGCCACAAATAGTTTTTTACTCTTTTTATTTTAAGCTTTATTTGCACAAAATGTAAGATTTAATAAAATAGGATTATTTCTGTTTTGAATAATTATTTTCTTTTTTACCACATATGTAAGATATATAATCTTCCTTAACACATTCATTAGCACAGTAACATGTCAATCTACTTGTGTCAACAATATATGTCACTAAGCTGGGTGTTTGCAATTGTTTTCTTCATAGAACAGAGCTTTCAAAAGACCCAAATTAAAAATTAGGATATTAGAGGATATATATATATATTTTGCTTTCAAATGTTGCATAATATGTGTACCATAGCTTAATACCAAAAGATTTGTAGGAATATAATATGTGAGTGGCAACAGATATAAAATAAAATTGTAGATACAAATTATTTTGTTTATAAAATACTACACATATTCTATATTTTTATTTTTATAGTAGAAACATATCTATGTTAATTTATTAGAGTAAGTGTGACAGCAATTTATGGTCAAATTGATGTAAAATTCAATGTGCAAAACTTGTGTTTTCTCAATAAATAAAATATAAATAAATTATCAAAATTAAAACTCTAGCATAATTGTTCAAGATACTAAATCATATTCCGAAAAAAAGTCCTCGCTAACACCGTCAGCTAGACTTTGCCCAATGTTCAATTGAAGTTCAGATGTAATACACACAGGCATGTTTGATAACTAACTGGTTAGTGAACCAAACGTTTGCAGGAAGGATAGCATATACCTCCAAATTCTTAATACTGCAATAAACAACATATTTAAAAACACCAAGTACACAGAAATTACTGACTAGGTTAAAAATAGAAATGAAAGAAATAAAGATGGAAACATTAGTGTAGATTTCAATTGGTTTTATGATTTGGTAGGTATTTCATGGAATAAAATAACAGACTGTTGTACATCTGTGAGCAGACAACATGGACATGAAATGCCCATTTAAGGAAGACTGTGTTTGCTTGACAGGAGTATTCTGAAAATAAATGGAATTGCAAGAAATTCTGGTCAAATTGAGTGATTATTGAATATGAATATATGTAAATTATTGATATTCAAACTAAAGGATGGTCATATTTACATTGTCAATGTACAATTTTGTGAAGTTTCAATATTGTTAAATATATGTGAAGTCTCAACACAAGTTACAAGACAGATATTAGAATCTAATTCAGGCTCTAGCAACCTATGGCAGCACAGGGAACAATTTTTGGTGGCATTCTACACCACTTTCTGCAAAGTTATAAGATGAAATGAAATCCCTCTCAATCTCTATTTCTTGGCTATTTCTAACTTTCAACTCTTTGACATAAAACGGTTCTGCTGAATCTGCTTGCATATAGTTTGGGAGTTTTATGTAGAAACATCAACATTCTCTGTTTAAATGTGGCCCATTCTTTTTTTTAGTGTTGTTGTCGTATCCTTCCCGCAGGGAAGGAATGAAAGTTGCCATTGCCTGTGAGACAGGTTGGACTTCTTAACGATAGATGGCGACACCACCTATCTCCACCTCCACAATTTTGGCATGGAACTGAAGGGGAGGGAAATATTCTCCAGCTCCCTGCACTCGTGGTTTTTGCTGCGGCCGCCCACAAGACTTTCGGACCCACTGATTTAACGAGCACATACTCCGTCTATACTCGGTGGTATTTAGTGGCATTGAGCATCGAACCCAGGCCCTCAGGTCTGGAGTCCGATGCTATAACCACTAGCCTACCCACTTTTTTAGTGTTAAATATTCAATTCAAATCCTAACAATTCTGTAATACTTGTAAAATGAAACATCACTCATTACTGCATTATGGGAATGTTTTTTTCAGAATTTTTAAAAGGAAAATTTACGGAATTAGGAAAATATCAGGATAACTCTATTGATAAATCAACAGTCATTTTTTTAAAATTGCTGTACATCATTGCTGGAGCAATTTAATTATTTGAAGAAAATTGCATGTGCTCTGCTTTCCAATTTTGATTCTACATGTCTGTGAAAATTTTTTTTTTCATAAGAAATATATTTTGTCCACAAAGAAGTTGCGTAACAAGTAACATTCAGAATCATGTGTCAAATTGAAAGTCACAAATTATATTCCTGATATTGCAATACTAAAGAGAGCTTTGCTGCAACAAAATTCACATTAAAATTTTAATTTTTTTATTTAACTGTTTCACAGGAAAACTTGTATTTTGTTTCTTTCTTATTTTAATAAATATTTTTAAAAGATACATCATATGTATATGCACATTTTAAATTTTTTATTTATGTTGAAGAAGTAGTTACATTTATGTTGCTTATTTTTGTGGTAATGAATGTCTTTAAACGATGCATAATTAATATTTAATAAAACTCTATATCTGTATTTTTGAGCTCTATTCTCAAACTCTGCGGGCATTGCATCTGGAATCGAATTGTTTCAAATGTTTTCTACTGTGTGACACCCTGAATCATATTGGTAAATTGGTTTGGCACACAACAGTTATAATGTTGTTGACTCCTGATCTAATATTATAAAGAATATATAACATCCATGGGTTTAAACATCCATACAACTTTTTAAAACCTTGTCATAGTATTTAATTGGATAACAATGTTGCTATCAATTTTTAGATTTTTGCCTTTTTCATTAGCATAGTTCATTTTATATTAGATGCAGTCGTTAATCTCACTTATTTTTTTATTTGCAGTTGCATGAATCTATTATGGCAGATGACAGTGTTCAAAAATCAAAAGATCTACTGCAGCAATATTCTCAAAAAGCGGAAGATTTACTGCCCTTGTTTGGCACCTCACCAGCGACTAAAGCTTTGTCAAATATTATCAACTCTCTAAGGGAATGACTGCTTTTATATTTGTAGTATTATTTGTGTTTGATTAAATATATTTATTTATCTTTTTGTATTTAAAAAGATGTAGCAATAAATTTTACTTGGGTACTTTGATTTAAATAAGCATTAGTATATTATTATTATGACATAAGTTAAAGAATGATTTTTTTCTTACATGTTTTTCCTTCATTTATATTTGTGAATATTTTATTGTTATCAGAAAGATTTTTTAAATATATCATATTCTCTGTTGTGTATTGTAATACAAAAAAATAATGTATACATTTAAATGTTTAATTAAAGTTTTATTAAAAGGAAGAATTCTGCAACTTTGTGAATTATTATAGTTTATGATGACAAAAAATATTTATATTTTGAAAAGCAAGATGGACCATTTTCATAAGTGAATAATTAGTTCACAGAAAATTCCCCAAAACTGTTGGGCAACTTTTGCAGATACCCATTTATATTATTGTTGTTTTTCCTTTCATATATAACAAAAAAAAATAATGAATGAAGAAGTTTGTGTGTGTGAAAAAGGATATTTAATAAATAACAGTAATATAACTTTCTGCTTAGCTCTTTTTATAATTATTTTAAATGAAACTAAAGTTTTTACATTACTCATTACAGTTGTGAAGGTTATTTAATATAGCAGTAAAATAAGTAATATTGAATTTTAAAATAATTATTTGTACTAATAATTTTTATACTACATATCATTTTCATAACATGATTGGGGCTACTAGAAAAAAATATTTTAATTAAAAATTTTTAATACATAGATTTTGGTCTTTTAATTCTGTGAATTGTCTTGCCATGGGTTATAATAGTTGCATCAACTTTAATTTCTATATGTAAGCAACAGCTCCATAAAAACAAATTTGTTAGAAAGTTTGTATTTTTTACTCAAATGTGAAAGTATTAATGCATATTCTATCTAGGAATAATTAGGGATTTTTTCACCATTGCTTTTACTGCAGCATTAAAAACCAAATTAATAGTGTAGTTTTTATACTAAAGACTAGATTAAACTCTGATGTTTTTTATTTGAATTTTACTTAATGTCTGAATTTTACTTAATGAAACCTGATTTATTTTATAGGTATAAGATATTGAAAATATAAATTTTGTTTGTTTGTTATGAAACACATAAGGATTGAGAAGCAAAAATGCATTTATGAAACAGAGGTCAATTTACACAACAGAAAATTTTTACTATAGTTGTTGAGAAGTCAACTTGCATTTTATGAATTTATTTTTTACTCATGGATTCTTTTTAAAGATAAAACCTTTTAAATTTAATTACTTATAAGAAATTCCAATATAAAAATTTTTTGCCTTTTTTTCTTTTTTAATGGAACACAATCATTTTCCAAGAATGACTTTTCTGATGCCAAAGAAAGATTCTAATTAGCTCAAAACATTTTTTTCAGTCAAATAAATGTCCCAATTTTTATGCTAATTCATGATGTTTTAATATACATCTGTTAATATTAAGTTTTTGGGAGGATTTAGAAACATTTTACATATGTAATTTTTCATTTTAAAACATGTTTTATTATACATCTGTTTATATTAAGTTTTTGGGATTTAGAAACATTTTTCATATATCTTTTCATTTTAAAACATGTTTTAAAAAACATTTTGAATGTTAGTATAAGAGACAAAATATGGAGCAGATTTTTTACCAGAAACCTTTTACTGAGTTAAAGAAAAATGTGCAGTAATGCTTTCTGCAACATAATTTATTCACCAACTAGTAGTCTTGAGAAAATTTGGTCTGTTAAAAAATCTTGCTGTATTTTTTGTATTTCATTAATAATAAAACACAAATATCTTGAGAAATTTTAAAACCCTGAATAGCAATCGTTGCTTTTTTATTCCATTGCATTTATGAAATGCACTAAAGAGAAGAAACAAGGGTGCAAATACTGTAATCTTCAATATTGTTTTTTATAACCATTCCAAAAAACACCTCACTGTCCTTTCTGCAAACAAATTATTTTATTTCTCAAATTTTCTTGAGGTAAATGTAACCTTAAGGCTAACTGTCACATTTAATGATAGAGTTATATAACTGGTAACTATCAAGTATTGTCTGTTTTTTTTTCAGTTCGAATTAAGCCTGAAGCAGATTTAAAAAAAAGCGCAAAGGAATATTTTGTATTATTTTAAAAATATGAATAAATACCCTACTGAATACTGAATGTAATATATTGTTTATGATGTAACTTTACACAAATTTCAATGCAGTTTCAAATTTACTTAAATGTTATACAAATATTTGTGTTACATGAAATAGTTCATTTTTCATAATCATGCAAAGTTGAAAAATGCAAATATTTCTAAAGTGTCCTCTTCGATTATTACTATGTGTACATAATTAATTTAATCTTAATAATTAATTTTTAATAACATTTCACAAATTATCCTCAGTGGAATTTAGCCTTAAAATGGTTTGCTGTAGTTAACATTCCACTTCTAACTATTATGCATCATATGTTTTCGGTAATTTAATAGTAATATATTTTTTGGATCAATTTAATATGGATTATTTCACAAGCTATCTTTGGTATATTTTAGCCTAACTTATTTTGTTTTGGTTATAACATCATATGTACTGAACTCTAATTTTGAAAAAGTCACTGAAGCAACCAAAATGAAATTGCAACCTACTGCAATTGTTCATGTTAAATTGATATACCAGAGGGTACCATGTCTTTTTTATTTAACTGATTTCAATGTTAAACTGTGCTTTCTAAATATAAGACATAATTGAATACTAATTTGTAGCTTGACTTCGGAATGTCACTACAGAGTCGAATCCTCAAAATAAACCTTAGTTAAGATTGTCATCTGGGTTTTGTTGAATTACCAATTGAAGTTAAGATACAACACAAAGACACATTTGATAACCAACAAATGTCATCTGCTGGAAGTTTGCAGGAATGTCAGCAATATATATTGCAATAATCAAAATATTGTGATACACTTTGAATGGAAATCAATGACCTGATTTAAATTGAATTTTCAGACCTTTGAAAATTTTTTTTTCAATATATATATATACTTGTAATGTAAACTTTTCAAATATTTTAAGGATTTTAAAACCATATGTATTTACTTTTGATATTTGATAAGAATATTCATAATTGTTCTAATACATGGAATTATGGTTTGTAAGCTATAATAAATGTTTAATGATCAGTAGTTAAATAACAATAGTAAGCTAAAAGTAAATTTTTTTGAAATGTTATTGGAAACTATCTGAAAAAGTCTTCCATACATTTGTTTTTTATTTTTCACTTTGACAACTTTTGTCTATCTTTTTAAAGTTTTTTGAAATACAAACATTATATGAGAATGATCATAATTTAATTATAAATATTCCTTTTATCCCTTTTTTATTGAAATCTTACAACCAATTCAAAATATGAAAAAAGTATATGAAAGTGGTTTCTGAATTAATGTTTGATACCAAGAACTTGTTAAGATCACATATAAAAGGCAGGATTGAGTTCTTTTATTAAAGATTAATTATTTTTATATTGAAAATGAATGAATACATTTTTTTTAAACTTTGGCTTGAGGGAATTAATTTTTTACATTGTAGAAACTTAAAAAAAATCCATTATTTCCACATTTTGTAAATCCAGAAAAGTAAGTCTTGAACACTAGAAAGACTGAAACTTAGTATATACTTATATTGCCCATAAGCAGTCAATATGACTGCATTGTGAAAGAAAAACTAATGTGTAAAGAAATTTGTTTAAAATTAATTTTTAATATTTTTTTATATTATTTACAGTCACAAACAAGTTATTAGTAAATATTAACAATAAAAAGAAATTCCTTCACTTAGAAAAAAATGTATTCTATAAAAAATTCTAAGAAATTGTGTCATTATATACGTAATTGTTTTTCTGATTGAAATTAAAAAGCAGTCAAAATGACTTCCTTGGGCAATCTAGTGTTAAAAGTCAATTCCTTTTCCATACTTTTTTTTATAAAATAAAATTACATTTTGATTTTCTACCCTTGGCAATGCCAGATGAAAAACATTTAGCATTTTTTTTTTAAAGAAACATTTTAAAAACTGAAATAGGCACAATTTTCTGAATAATGGTGAAATCTCAGACAAGTGTAATACACAGAAATGTTTATTAAATATAACCTTTCATAATTTTAAAGTAAGATGCGTTGAATGCAAATGTTTATTTCACTGCAATTAAGGGATCCGTTTGATGAAGCAGATTATATTTGTTATAAATCCGATTCTTTATAGTATGGTAATCATGCATCAAAAACTTATCTCCTGGTAAATTTTGCAGTTTTTAACATTGGATTGGCATTCTAAATTTCGTATTTTTCGTTGAAGACGAGAAGCTTATTTAAAAAAAAAAAAAACTAGCTTTGAAACGTAGTCATATTTAATGATATTCAATTCGGATGTTCCAACTCCCGATTACACTAAAATTTTATTAGGGTTGTGGATATGAAATGTTGGATTCTTTCTTTACATGCGATTGTTTGTCTCCCTGTTTTCGTTATGCTTTTGTTTTTGGCATATCTTCGTTAATCGTTGCCAGAATCCCATCTCAACATTATTCGCAAAAGCGTTCCTTGTTGTAATTTGTTTTGAATTTCGTAAGGATATGGATTCAACCAAAATATTCTTGCAATTTCAAAAATGAGTATGAACTTGGTAATAATATTGCAAAAGCAGCACTCTATATAAGCCAGGCATTTGAGGCGATCGAAAAGTACAACGATAGTTTGAAAAATTTCCATCTAATGAAGTTTCCTTACGAAATGTACCACGTGAGAGATTCAAAACTTGGAACGAATGCTCTGGAAACTGCTTTGAAAGCATTGATTGAAACTAATCAAACTGTTTCTACAAGGGAATTTGGAACCGGAATAAAAGAGGACCCTACCACAATATTGCGACAACATTCTGAAACTGGCAAGGTGAAAAAAATAGATTACTAGATACCACACGAACTAACCGAGCGAAATAAACTGGATCGATTGTGTGTGTGTATGTGGACATATATTCATCATTACGGCCAGTACATTGATAAAATGCACGAAAAATTGAAAATTATACGCCTTTCACATTTGTCACTCGGCATGGTCCAAACGTCATACAAAGCAATCGCCAAATTAGATGAATTAAAATATGAAATTTTGCTGCGCCCACAGTGCCGATTTATCCATTGGGCGCTTGGGGCAGGTGCTCAGGGACCCGGAGGGTTCCAGAAGAGTCCAGATAAGCTAGACCAGGGGTCGGCAACCTTTCAGCTGTGGCGTGCCAAACCAATCTACCAATATGATTAAGCGTGCCACACAGTAGGACATTTTTGAAACAATGGACTAAATTCATGTGACGTCATAATCACATGATAATTTTAAACCACGTGTTTTTAGCCAATCTAGTTCAAAAACACATGTGACGTCATTGTCACGATAAATGCAATTATCTATTTTCAGCAAATACACCACACACAAAAAAAAAAAAAAAAAACACAAAAAAAACAGTTCATGCACTTCGTTGTTGCCAAATTATGCTTTTTACAGAAACATTTTTTTAAAAAAATTAATATTTGTCACACTTTATTTAAAAGTACATGTATAAAACAAGACTTTTTTTTCCTTTAATTTTAAAATCTTTTTGCAGAAATTTCTTTTTATAACTCTTGAGCATCTTTACCGAATTATGCATTTGAAATTTTACCTAAGTTTTACAAATAGAATGAAAATTACGAGCTAGTTTACTGTCCGTTTAGAATTCAATGTAGAACACGTGTTTATATTATGTGACCGTCATGAATTTAGTCCATTCAATTCCCGCGATAATGTATGCAAAGTTAGAGAACAGAGATCAATAGTACAGATTTACAGTTTTTATATATTAATTTTGCATCGTTTAAAGGTATTTCTTCAAATAAAAATAAGGAGTATAAAACATAAATATTTCTTCAATATAAATCTTTAAAAAAATTTTAATTGTACGTGTATTATGCATTTTTAAGTATTTATTAGAAGAAATAGACGACAAAAAAAAAATAAGTATTCCCCTTCATTATACTTTAATAAAAAACTAAAATTTTAATACCAACCTAGTGTTTACAACGCTCTACTTAATATCGCAAAATCAAAAGGGTTTAATTTGGACTTTCAATTTGACACGATTCTGAACATTCAATATTGTTAACTTCTTTGCGGATTCGAAGTATTTTTCATATGAGAAAAGATTTTTTACTTAGATATGTAGAACCAAAAGCAAAAGATTGAATACGAGCAGTTTTCTTCAAACAATTAAATCTCTCCAGCAATGACATTCAATAATTTACGCACGAAATAGCTGCAAATTTATCTTACGAGTTAATTTTCAGATTTTTTTTTTTAATTCCGTAAATGTTCATAATTCTGAAGTTGTTTATCAAACAAGGTCCATTACAAAATTATGAACTTACATCCACTCTAAATTTCAGAAATTTGTCAAGTAGTGTAGAGTGCCACTGAGAATTCCACCCAGTGCCACATGTGGCAAGCGTGCCATTGGGTGCCGACCCCTGAGCTAGACTTAACTAGATTTTCTGGTTATAAATTTCGATCCTCCAGTGGCAAGGGATCTTCTGCGCCCAGGGAAGGCCGTGGTAGCCAAGTGGTCAAGGCATCGGATCATGGCTAGTGTGTCATGTTTTCGAGCCCAGTACCACTGAAGACCCGCCGTGTAGGGGAGCGATGCACGTTAAATCTGTCGAGAGCTCAAACGTCCTCCCATTGATGTGGTGTGGTAGTTAGGAGAGGGGGTGCCAGCTCAGGTGTCGTCCGCTTCACTTGAAAATGGTTCAAAATTACGTGGTCCGTCGCCAAAAGCCCTCGTGTAGCTGAACAGTGCGACGTTAATATTCACTCGTTCTGCGCCCAGGGCCCAAAATTAACCTAAATCGGCTCTTTGCGTCCAGCTTATTCATCTGATCTTTCACCAAAAGACTTTCATTTTTAAAACATTTAGAAGAGTTTTTATGGGTTTAATGGTATGAAAATGAAGACAGATTGAAAAATTCCATTCAAGAGTTTATTGATTCTAAACATCAAAATTTCTTTAAGACAGGTATCTACGTCAGGTATCATTAACATCTGGTTGGAGAAGGTGTATTGAAGTAATTGGAGCACATTTTGATTAAATGAACAGAGAATCCGACACTTCTTACACACCAGTCTAATATCACGCGGCATAATGAATGTTGTACATAAAACAAAAATAAATTTCAAAATGTATGATTCAGTGGAAATTATGAATACTAACACCCACCACGCGTTTTGCTGTCCACCCTGCTTTATTTTACTGTGTTCTTTTGCCTCATGTTGCTCTAATGTTGTGTTGATAAAAACTAAACAAAAAAGCTTTTTTTTTGTAAACAATGCCGGAAAAAAAGCCGAAAGTCAGTTTCAAGAGTCTTCTTTTTTATGGAGGGGAAAAAAGAAAAAAAAAAAACTCGCTACTTCTTAAAATTTATCTCGGTTCCCTTTCCACGTTAATACTTTTAAAGAAAGTACTTATGCTGTTGCTTCAATTCCCTGTATATTTTAAAGACATCGGAGTGGAATTATTCATTCCTGGAAAAAAATTTCCATTGTAGCTTTAATTCTTTTATAAAGTTTTCCTCAGGTGCACATTCGAACGGAGTGAATTTTTTTCAGGCAGAAATATAATTTTAACTTTAAAGCTTCTCTATAAGAATTTAACACCAAAAGACAGCATATTCTGTCTTGCAGTGTTTCTTTGAAATGGATTATGCATAAAAAATATGCATATAAATATGTGTGTGTATGCGCTGATGTTTTTAAAAGTTAAATATAATTTACGAAACAAAAACGAAATGAAAAATTTTGAAAAAAAAAATCTATATATTAGTTTCTAAAATTGCAAAAATTTACATTTTTTCCCCTTCAGAATTTAATTTGGAGCCAGACATGGAACACACATTTATTTAAAAATGTGTATTTTTAATCATCTCAATTTAAACTTGAATTTCAAAGTACAAAGAAATATTTCGTCTTCCAGTAAGTATTTAAAGAAATACGGGGAAAAAATATTAAAAAACAAAAGCATTAACGTCTGCAAGTTTCCTTTAAATTTTCCAGTGGCAATATTAATCACTAAAAAAATATAAATGACAAGTTTACTTCCTATGTGTAGGATAATCAATGGAAGTATATTCAATCAATAATTCATAGTTTTTTCATTCCAGTTTGAAAAAATACACAAACAAGAAAAATTGATAGATGATTGTGTACTCTGTAATACCAGTGTCGAACAAAAATGCATTAATTGGTTAGACATTTATGCATTTGAACGAAGAAATTAAAAAAAAAAAAAGGAAAGAATAAAAATTTTGAAAAGTTTAGGATTTTGCCAAGAGGTATTTGGTTTCCAAATTTTTTGACACACTCCTAATTTCTTTTTAAAATTAAGGGTTAAGGTGACTAACTACGCCCGAAACCATGATTTTGAAAAAGAGTATAAATGAATAACTTTTTTGATATATTTATGTTAGTTAAATTAAAATATACATGTGTAAAATTGTTTTAAGAGTATTATTATAGGAAAAAAAATTATTAAATGCAATTTTATGGGATGAAATGAGAAGAAAGAATGACTATTTTCACAAAATATTCTTTTTTATATACATTCGACTCTCGGTAATTCGAAGTTGGAGGGACCAATGAAAAACTTCGAATTATCAAGAAGGTAAGAAAAAACTCTCAAAATACACGGAGTGAAATTTTTTCCCAACACATTTAAATTTTAAACTATGTAATAAAACAACAATTGTACAATATAATTTTAAAGTATTTTTAAAAAGTACATATTATACAGTATAAATATTATACAGAAGTTAAAAGTCCTGTATTAAAGAATACATTTATATAGTAATTCTCGAACAGGATTCTTCCACGCCACACCAAATATCTTCAATTCCTCATTGGAAATAAAATCAATTCGCACCCGATTTCCTTAGACACAGTCCGCAACACTATTGGTTCTTCAAGGTAGGGTCCAGTCCGGTCAATGCCCTATTTGGTGCCATATGCTATAAGTTACACGATGAGCCATATATCGTCATGTCAGGGAGACGCAAAAACACAATCCTACGCATCTCTTCTTCACAATAGTGGACCATCCTTTTTGAACACATTTGTAGCAAGGCCACGTGTTAAACGGAAAATATGAACGGCTGAAAACAAGTGCGACCAGAACTGCCTACTTGAAGAAATAAAGCAATAAATGAGTCTTTTCGCCTGAGAAACCGGGAAACACAAGGAAGGGGTAGCAGACTGATGGTCATCAGTGGGGCTACGTTACAGGTGAGACACGCCGAGACAATACAACACAAAACATGTAAGTTTCAACCTGTTTGCTAAAGGTAAGTGTTCGAATTGTCGTGAGTTTTCTCAGATCACTTCGAATTATTGCGTGTTGTAGTCTGGCCAGCCACAGAATTTACTTCGAAATATTGAGTGTACCCAAACGTATTGTTTTAGTTCGAAATATCAAGAGTTTTTCTAGAAGCTGAGCATATACTTCGAATTAGCGAGAGGTTCGTGTTATCGAAGGTTTGAATTAGTTAGAGTCGACTGTATACAGGGTGTCCAGCCTTAATGTGACCCAATAGCTAATTCCTGAACCATTCGGCTTAGATATACACTTCCAATTTGAAAAATGTTTTAAAAAAGGTAAAGAATGTTTTTATGTGCTTTTCGAACAAAAAAAAAACCCATTTAAAAAAAAATTACAAAAATTTAATTTTTATACAGTCCCCAGGTCCTATCACTTACATTTAGGAAAAGATGCAGTACACAAAAACAAAGTAAACACAAAAAGTTTCCTTTTATTGCGATAAAAACTGACCGAGTTATGCCTACATAAAATTGAAGCATCTGAATTGCTCAGAAAAAGGGGTCGTATATAAATTGAGTTTAGAGAATAGTAATTCACTATGTACAGAAAGAACAAAAGAAAAACATCATAGTAATATTGACCCATCGTAGTAAACATCATAAATTGACAATTTGTATTGCTGTATGACAAACAATAAAAATTAAATTAAAAAAATACAACTTGTACCGAAAAGATTAAAAAACAGCTTACTTTAACAAATAGCAGCAAAATAATACAGGATTTGCCATTCAAAAAATAGCGTAATGGGGAATAATGCACCAATCATGAATAAGGGGCTTTATTATATCAACATGACCACATTAACTTAAATAATGTTCAAAATGACTGCCTTCCGCAGAAGTGCAGTATCGAACCCGCGTCAGAAACTCCGCTTGTACCTTCTACAACATAGTTGGTGTCACAGACCTACATGCCATGCTGATTCGATTGAGTTAATTGGATTTACTCGTGGATTCACGTTCGTACACTTTGCTTTTTAGGAAGTCCCAGAGAAAGAAATCCAGAGGACTTGTGGCGATTCGGTCGTATTAGATGTGGGTTTTCGAGGGACCAATAATGCGTTTTCTGCGTATTAATAATGCCTTGTTTCTAGAATTGGTATTTATCCGACCACAAAACTTCATCAAAAAAAATCTGGATTTTCATCCAGTTTGTTTAACACGAAATTGCAAAAATCAAAACGACGCTCCTGGTCTCCGTGCATTAGTTCCTGCCCCAGGACTGGACGATAAGGATATGCACTGTATATATATAATATGTTCCACACCGTCGATTTTGAGTAGGAACAAGCCTTGCTAATATCCCGAACACTACTTTCAGGATGAGCCAGGGCATGTCCTAGAACATCCTTGGCGGGTATCCGCAAGCTTGAAAGTGTGGCACGAGACAAAGGAATACGTCTATGACAACTCCCAGTTTTATGCAAGCGTTGAACAACACGGGTAATTCTACAATAAGATGGATGTCTTCAACTGGGAAATTTAATGACATAAAGTCTTGCCTATTACACTGCGCATACAACAGTACCATTTCGCAGTATTCTTCATTTGTATACATCGCGTTCTCCCTTACTAGAATTCGTAATATTAGAATACGGCTGTATGCAATTGCTAGCAACTACACAACAGATTTTTGTGATCAGTACCGCAGCAAGTCAGTCTGAAGCCACACAAATAAGTCCATTTTTTTGGAACTACTTTAGAAATGTTTTCTTCGTCCAAAATATTTTATTTTGTCTATATTTTACACGTACATAATACATTTTATTTCTTAAGTACTCAATTGTTGTATTATTAACGTAATTTTTGTACTTTTAAATTTAAAAACGATTTACATCAGAATGACGTGAGAGAGCGAAAGTTTCCTGGCAGAGTTCCAATTAATTTCACTTTGGACAGCCCCTTACTAGCTTCTTGAAGCTGGCCGGGAAAATTGAGGAAATGTAAAATTTTCAAAGTTCCATAACTCGGCCAGTTTTTATCGTAATAAAACGAAACTTTTTGTGTTTACTGTGTTTTTGTGTAATGCATCTTTTCCTATATATAAGTGATAGGACCTGGAGACCGTATAAAAATTTAATTTTTGTAATTTTTTTCTAAATAGGTTTTTTGGTTCGAAAAGCACATAAAAACATTCTTTACCTTTTTTAAAACATTTTTCAAGTTTGAAGTACATATCTAAACCGAACGGTTCGGGAATTAGCTATTGGGTCACATTAAGGCTGGACACCCTGTATATAAAACTTCTATAAATTTTGATATTTAGAATGAACTCTTCCAAAATATTACAATTTTATCCACACGTTATAAATCATTCAACGTTCAATGACTATAAACATTTTCACTTTAAACTATAAAAAACTTAAAAAAGTTAAAAAAATTATTTGTTCTCTCGCATTTTGAAGGAATAACAATTTTTAAAATTACCTCTCCTGAAGATATTCACGATTTCGTTTGGTATTATGCTCACACAGCGGAAATTTTCTTCAAAAATGCTTTTATTGAATGTATATTAAAGTGTTTTTATGGTATATCTTTTAAAATTAACTTTGAATTTGAATGCACAATATATTTGCACATTTTTTAAAAAATAAATATGTTTACTTATTACAATAACAAATAAATGCAATACAATGTTGAAAAGAAAATGCCTCATTAATTTTTAAAAGTAGAATTGAAATTGTTTTACTTGATTGTCAATTTAGTTTAATTAGGCCATAAATTTAAGGTACTTGCACCAACTTTTTTTTTTTAAAAAAAAAAGGAAGATATGGGGATTTTTGATGTTTTGAAATTTTTTTAGCACATTTTAAGAAAAATATGCTAAAATTAAGAACAGAAAAAGAAATTATTATTACTAAAATGGGTAAAAATTTACAAAAAATAACATAAACGCGGCCCATTCTGTACCAAAAGTTTATGAATAAATTTTCAATTTTTCAATACTGATGTGTTGCTATGTTATTCATTTTTCAAATGACCCCAGACTAAGAGATATTTTAATTTTTACAAAAGCTAGAGTACTTTATCTTAGTTATTATAGGAAATTGCTTAAAAAACAGTGATTATGTTAACATAAGGGACGGTAAATTTTGTAATAAAACAGTGATTGATAAATCTGAAGGTTAAAATACTTCTACTATTATACAGAATATACACAAAAAAATTTAGTTAACTATTTTCAAAACTTTTTTAGTAATCGCTGGCCCTGTTTGAGCATTTTGAAGAAAAAAAAACACGCTTTGAGTAAAACGCTTTTTAAAGTATGACATATCTTGCTTAAAGCAATGACATCTGCTTTTACTAAAACACTTGCAGTTGTTGTTCTAGTGAACGGAAAATAATAAACTTGGTATTTTTATAAAGCTAATAAGATGGCCTGTAAAATAAAATCATAAAAAAAAATTGTTAGTTTTTTGCAAAATTAACAATTTTAAAGGTAGTCGGATATCTTAGTAAAATGAACAGAACTTTGAACAGAATAGTTTTGAAATTTTGAAAATGGCAACATTAACCAAGTTATCATGATCGTGAACTTCGTAGACGGCGTTGTTTGATTCGAATCGGGGGTTCGAGTCCGGGAACTACTGAAGACCTGCCATGTAAAGGGTCTTATACACGTTAAATCTATCGAAATTCAAAGTCCTCGAGTTGGCCTGGTGAAGTTCAATCACCTCTTCACTAGACCGAGGTTCATTGACGATAGAACTCTATTATACTTCGAGGTGCGATGTTAATAAATAATCGATCAACTAATGAAGGTAATATAAACTATAATAAGAAATACTGTTTTATTTCAGCTCTTTGGATATCGTCGTAAGAAAAGAATGGGAAGTAAACGTAGGCTTTCTACAAGAGAACTAATATAACATAATACAGTCTTACGTACAAAATGAGGTAAACAAAATTCCCTTTGAAACAACACTTTACTTGGAACTCTAAACATTCCATATTGATAATAATAAACATAAATTATTTGGAATGACTAAATAAGATTAAAAAATGAGTGGGTAATAGAATTGTGTATGGCTATTGCTCCGAAAAATTATCTATACACATTCCTAAGACACCTGAACAAAAAGTTTTATTTATGAAATTGATACAACTGTTACAATTTAAAATTTCGTAAAATATTATAAAAAAAATTATGTTTTTAAATTTTTTAATATTTAAATCATTTTTCTAGAGGAAGTTTTACGCATTAATTGCAAGAATTACTAAAATTTGTTAAATAATTTCCCATAAAATAAATGTGACTTTGATTGGGGAACCTAAGAAAAAATTAATCTAATTTTTTCAACTAAAAGGGCTATCCATAAAAGTTAATTTTTTTTTCATTAAGTGATAATAGCGGAACACGCTTGCAAACAAGATCAAATCAGTTTCACTAAAATAGAAATAAAAATAAAGATAATTTGATAGAAATACTCTAAATTCCTTGAAATAAACCACGAGTAAAAACAAGTAATATAAAAATTTTTTTAAAGTCAATTCCTAGTTTGAATGGATGAATATAAAGAATTTCATTAACGATTGAAAGTTTGAAAAGTATATATTTTATGTATATATAGGGAGAGAGTGAACTAATAGTAGGAATTAAAAAAAGTGCACGATTTGTCTGCTTTGTTGTAACAATGCACATCTGGTTTAGCAAGTTTGGCTGAAAAACCAGTTTTCGACGCCAACTTTTGTCATTGTTTTAGCAGTTACATTGTTACAACAATAGAGATAAATCTAAGTTGGCCTCAAAACCAGTAATTAATTTATTTTATTTAACTAACCGGTAATTATATAATGAATTAATATTTGAAAAACTGAATTAACATCGAGTGTCACATCCACTACAAGTTAAAAAAAATTATTTGAAATTGATCAGATGAATAGAAAGAATTTTATTATCGATTGAAAATTTGAACAAGATAAGTATATATATACATAAATATAGAGAGAGAGTGAGCTAATAGTAGGAATTGAAAAAAATATTTGTTTTGTGAACGAAACCGCGCGCGCGGAGGAGTTTCCCTGTATAACAAATGACGGAAAATTATCTTAAAAAAAAAAACTCCTTATTTCTTCTGTTTCATGAATTCCGGTTCATGCATTGTTTCTTGGCATCACTTTAAAAACACATTTGCGCCACATCATTTGACTCAACGTTAAGAGTCTTAATTACTTTCATTCTAACCCCAAACAAAGAATCTGTTAAGATGCCAAAAGGAAGATTTATTATGAGTTTTCGTTTTTTTCCTTCTCTCCAATATAGTAACGGTTTTACATTGTTAATTAAATCCCAATTTAACAAAGGTAAAATGTTCCTCTTTCATTCAATATGAGCTATTTACTCTTAAAAAAATTAATGATATCGGTGCCACGATTCATCCACAAAATTATGGGATTAGAAAGAATTTAAATATTCAGATCAATATATAGTGGTACTTTTCCGTTTCGCCGGCGCAAATCTCCCCAAGTTGGCGTTATTGGCGACAATACACAATGTACACATAAAAATCTTTAATAAATATTAGTTCTCATTGGTATTTAATCCGTTTTTGGTGTATTATAAAAATACATTATACTGATAAGAAAAGACTAAGAGTTGTTTTGAAAATTTAGTGTTAAAAGGTTGCCAGCGGGAATATTCCATTTGTCATCGGTTGTGTTATTTTTGGCGACTTTATCACCTGCGCCGGTGAAACGGAAAAGTACCGACTATTTTTATTTCTTGTGAGAGTGTCATTTAAATGAAACTTTTGGCCTTCCATAGAAATTGTAAAGACTCGTTCAACTAGTATTTTTTTTAATGAGTTTATTTTTTACACGCAGTTAAATGCAATTCTATGCGATGAATATTTGGGGCTTACGTTTAGTTGTTAGTAATTAAAGGTACGTTTCCGCTAGTCATTTCACGCATTTACTTTGCCAATTTGGCTAATTGTCTCTTATTTCTTTCAGCAAACCATAGGCAAAAGATATATAGAAAAATGTTTTGTTTAGAGCCAATCAGCACACTTTTGTGTGTTGTGGCTATCATTCTTCTAATTTTAACAAACAGGAGAGGCTACATTATACAAAGCATTTTCGTGCTGATTTGTTACAGGATAGCAGGAAAACCTGATTAAGTTCAATGGCGGGATTTTTTTTAGCTTTCCCCCTGAGATATAGATTTTTAAAAGAAGAACGCATTACTTTATAATATTTCCAAAAATTTAATTATAAAAAAAAAAAAAAAACTTTATCGAGTAACAAAAAAAAAAAAAAAAAATCACACTCGAGTAATATTTTTTGACGTTTTCTCAGAAATGTTACTGAATTTCTGTGAAATAAAATTTGAAGGAACAAATCCTCTCGAAAGACAGAACAAAAATGTCACAAAAACATCGAGAGCGACAGATTTACTGTTTAAAATTTAGAATTGCAAAAGAAAGTCAAACACGTGTAAGACATATCCAAGAAAACGTGTCCAGGGAAGTGCCAGGAAACTGAAGCATATGCAACTATTAGAACGTAACAAATAAACAACTAGAAAAGGGGTGCATAAAAACGCTTCAATGTCAAGAAAGTCCGTGAATTTTTTTTCTTTGAAGTCTTACTTTATAAATCTCTACCCTCAAAAAGAAATAACTACATTCTCTCCATGTTTTTTTCTTCAAAAGAGAAGCAAAACGAAGATAGAACAAAATTTGAAAGTGCTTTGCAATAGCTAATATTCTGTATATATTTGTATTTTATTTGGATATGTAATTATAAATATAATTGTTATTGAATGCCTCAAAAATGTTTTTAACCGTATAATATGAAATAATATTTAAGTTTAATACATTGGACAAACTATGAGTGTACATTTTACGCAGTATTCATTTAAAATTTTTACAAGAAATTATATTTTTTACTCAAATTTTTGAATCATGTGACAATTGTAAAGCAAAAATTATATTTAAATCCTTAAAATTCATAGTTATATTAAATGTTAGACTATTTATTCTTGTTGGTAAAAAACATTTACGTTGTTTAAAAAACATAAATATTTTAAATCCAAAAGCCAAATCATGTCTCGATGGCGGGTTTTTTTTTAAAGAAATCATAGCGCCATTAATTGAGAATATCAAATAAGGGATTCGGTGCAACAATATAAATTCATATTGTCTCTAAAACTAAATAACTATTTTTATTCGCGAGGAAATTTATGTATTCCCAATTCGGAGAAATATTAGCACCATAAATACTCAAGCGAGTTATTGATGATGGAATAAACTCAATCTGCTTTACTTATATTTCATCCATAATAATATAGGAAGTGATATAAATATAAAAAATTAACATTATTAACTCAATGAAAGTTATTATACATAGTGCGAGAGATAAATATGTTAAATAGTTTACCTACTATCTATAATAAACGAGATATTGCACCAAGCCCCCCAAGTGAGTGATTGCAATTTTAAGCAAACTGTGTAACTGTGGGGATACATTATGTAGGAGCACAGTTACAGTTAAAGTAACTGATTAGATTGCTTAACTTCGCTCAATAATTAGTTTTGTCTTGTTAAAGTTCCAAATAGTAATTTCACACATATTAAATATTTATCTCACTCTACATCCGTAGTTGGCTTTGGCGGTAGTTTTACTCGAATTTTACTGTATTTTCTGGAAAAACATTACAACTTTATACTGCAATAAAATTGATTTAGAAATTAAACATATTTACAGCATAAAAGAGGCTCATTTGCGTACTATATGACCAGAATAAATGATCTGGAAGAAAAAAAAGAGTAATATGTAGAGGTATCATCTATATAAGCTAGTAACAACCTCCGGACTAAAGTGATCATTTTGGTCCAGCGGTATGTTACCTGCTTACGGATCTGAAGGTCGCGGATTTTGTCCTCACTCCCTTCTGTCCTCACTGCGCCCCACTTTATTGGTGACCCTGACTGAATTCAGAAAAAAGCAGCCGGTTCTGATCTGTCGTGGCGCCATTTACCCGTAAAATAAGCAACTAAAAAGAACTCGCCATACTCACTTGACGCAGCAAAGTCGTCAGACTCACTGTACACAAATCCTCCAATTAACGGCAACAGACTCGCCATGACAAATATATGGTTCGTTCGCCTATCCACCGATTCACTGTTGGGGGAGTGTGCAGCGGTATCATCTATATATGCCAGTAAAAGTTTTCGGACTGAAGTATTCCTTTTGGTCCAGAGGTATGTTACGTGCTTACAGATCCGAAGGTCGCAGGTTCTGTCCTCCGGAAAAGTGTGCTACTTCAAAAATATAATGCTCGTCATTTCAATAGGATGTTAAAAACACAGTTTGCATTTATTTTAACTGATATCTCTTTTGAAAGATACGTTTTTAAGGGATTGGAAATAACAATCAACATTTACGTATAAATGCATCACTTCTAATTTCGTATACCACAAACTACTTTTCGAAGAACAGTTATGCATTAAATCGTCAAAATCTGTTATAAATCCATTTCACAATGAAACAGATGGCAAACATATGTTAACTACACGCCAATAATATCCTTTCAAAGAATTTATAAAGGGAATGTCATATACAATGGCTCGGAGGTACTTTGTTTTAAAACTTAGTATTGAATTTGGAGAATTAGCAAGTAATTCACACATTCATTCTTTTTACAAAGTAACTAAAATAAACGAGACTCCATGAATTTTGCAAATTTAAAGCTCACTGGCATGTTTTCATTGTTTGCAGAAGTAAGGTGAATTAGAAGAATAACTAATGACATTTGAATACAAACAGTTCTGAAATCTACATTTCAGCAGTGTTTTCAGTAAACAAGCTTCATGATGGAAGGTTCGATAATTCAAACGAGGTTCAAGATGGAAGAAATCTCACTTTTCGTATCTGAGCAATTTTTAGAAGCTATAAATTTTGATTATATTCATCCGAGCAACATTTTAATGTTGGAGGACGATGAAAGTGAACAGTATCTTATTAGCTATGGGTTTTTATATTAAAAATTGATATTAAGTGAAAATAGTTGCTTTATTTATTTTACGAAAAATATGTTCAAAAAACAAAAATTAAAATTTTTTTTTTTATACGGAAATTTTGTTGCCCAAAATAATTACATTACGAGGCATCATGAACTTTACACTATTTTTGACATTGTCACCTCCGACATTGAGACGTTTGTCGTAACGTGCAATTAGTTTGAAGAAATCACCCAGGTAAAACTGTGTTTTGCGATGCAAAAAATTGTCAAATTGTCGCACAGCCTTCTCCACGCCTACGTTCTGATTTGTAACGATTTTTTACACTTTGGGAAACTTGTCACGGCCCGAATGTCGCTGGTGTGAAGCGGTTTGAGGCACTGGCGTAGCTAGTTCTGAGTGGGCCATGTATCAAAGTTCCTTGGGGACCCTCTCTGGAGGCCCCTTAACTTTTTGCAATTTTTTCCTTACATGTTTTGGAGCCCCTGAAAGTTTGGGGACCCCTTTATCAAGGATACAATTGATACGGCGGCAGCTACATCGCTGGTTCGAGAAAGAAGCAGATATGATCCTCAAAATATCTATTTTATTCAATTTTTAACACTTTACGAATATATGCAATTTAGTGACTAACTCTGGGAGCACTGTGAAATTCTAACCCGTAATTGGATAACTAGATTATAGAAAGTATTTATCTGGATGAAGCTTCTTGTCATTATCCTTCTTGAATCCTGATAGCACGGTCAAATCCAAGGTTCGTTACTTAACCACTTCCTGGTAGATTCTCCGTCGACGAATAATTTCAAAATGCGCGACCACCAGTCACTGTTTACGTTACTAACACTTGGATCAAAGCTTAACCATTACCTCGCATACTCAACGACTGATACTTAAAAAGTAGTTACATTTGCATAAAATCAAATCCTCTCTATGGAAAGTGGTTTTTAAACTAAAATCACATTTAAAGAATATTTTCCCCGAGAGGATTAATAGAAGACCCAAATAAAACCGATTACAAACTTAGATGCTGTTACTTCATTATGGTGGAGTTAGGTTCTGGGGTAATGTGGTGTACACATGTCTCATGGTCTGTGATGATTCTGAACAGAAACTCATTTTTTCGGTAATCTTTTTTTCTTTCTTTAACTTTTCGAAAACTCAAAACACCATAGATCAGAGGTGGGGAACCTTTTTACCATTAGAGGCCACATTTAAATTAGGCAGCAATAAGAGAGGCCGCATAAGCTGATTGACCTAAGAAAGTGACTTTTGTGAAATTATTATAGTTTTTCTATAGATTTAACAATTTATTGCATTATATAGAAAAAATAAAATATAATACTACAAAATTTTAAATATAATATACATATAAAATAATATAAAAATATTATAAAAAATACAATAAAAAATATTTTTTTATTCACTTAGTGACTTATTTGGCTTTGTTTTTTGTTTGACAGTAATTGTATATTTGGATCAAGCTTCGTAACACACAGCTTTAATTGATCCTCTAAATGTGCATCTGTAATTTGCGTTCTTAAATTTGTTTTTATTTTTGACATGAGAGAAAATGTTGTCTCGCAACAGTAGGTACTTCCGAAGCAGGAAAGTAAACGACGAGCATGTTCTCGAAGGCATGGATATTCAACAGCATTTTTCCAGATTTCTATGGGATCCTTTTTAGCGTTAAAAAGGGATTTGATGATACTATCTTCCCCTAAATCAATTAACTCCATTTGTAGTTCTGCAGGAGCCTCGGATATATCTATTAAATGTGGTTCAAATGCCAGTTTCATAGCAGGAGTGTGCTCGTCAAAATCAGAAAATCTTTTAGTATACTCTTCTATTAAACAATCCAAGACACCTACATATTCATCGAATATTTTATTTTCACAGTTCTGCTCATTTAACATTTTAGCTAGCTTCGGGAAGTGTTGTGCAGATATTTCCGATCGACAAAGCAATGTTTTGAAAAATGATAATTTTTTTCTAAACGCTTGGATCTTTTGCCACATTTCATAAATATACCTCGTTTCACCTTGCAGGCAAATATTTAAATTGTTTTGTTTTGTCATCATATCAGACAAAAATGCAAGGTTTCTGAGAAATACTTCATCTGATAGATCACATTCTTTTCCTTATTCTTGATAAAAGTTTAAAATTTGTCGTCGTAAAGACAAAACTTTTATCAAAACCTGACCTGTTGATAGCCAGCGAACCTTGCAGTAGTATGGTAGGTCAACACTCTATACGTTTCCTCATCTAAAGAGAGCATCTGCCGAAATTCACGATGACGCATTGCATTTACGCGAATATAGTTGACAATGGCAATGGTTCTATCCAGAGTGTCTTGCAAAATGGTAGATTTTGCGCAAAGATTTTGCTGATGCAAAATGCAGTGAAATGATATCAATTTTTTCAAGTTTAAGTTTTCCTTTTTTAACAAAGCAACGAATCCTTCTTTTTTGCCTCTCATGGAAGGTGCGCCATCGGTGCAGACACTGACTAAATTACTGACATTCAATTGTAATTTATTACAAACTTCTTTGAAGTTTTCGAAAATATCGGCTCCGCGAGTTCTTCCAGTTAGTGTACCCAACGCAAGTAGTTCTTCGTAACATTGAAAATCTTTAGTTATAGCACGAATAAAATATAAAACTTGTGCCGAATCTGTTTTATCAGTGCTTTCATCTAAAGCAATTGAAAAATAAACATCTTCATTTTGTATAATTGTATGAAGTTGCTCTGTTACATTTTGCGCTAATTCGTGCTGTCGATCTGTTACAGTTCTTCTTGAAAGAGGTAATTGTTTGTATTTGTCGACATTTCTTGGATCTAACATACTCACTGCTTCAACAATACATTCTTTAATTATTTCAATGTCACTAAATGGTTTGCCCCTTTTTCCAAGTATATGTGCTATTTTATACGTAACAGCAACTGCAGCGGAATTTTGATTTACAAAGGCACTAAAAGATGCCTGCTGATGATGCTTCTCATTTTTCAACTTTTGAAGTGCAGCTTTTCGTGATTCATCTTCTAAAGCGAAATATTTATGTTCTTTATGAGTCAAATAGTGTTTATTTGCATTCGCTTTTTTTAAAGTATTTAAAACTGTATTGTGCACAACAAACACATCATTTTATCTTTCTCAGCAGTAAAGAAAAAATCTAACTCCCATTCTACATTAAATGTTCTGTTTTCATCACCTAATTTTCTTCTCTTACTATTTGACATGATGGATAAAAAAACGAATATCAAATAATATCTTCAACAACTGTTATAAGCCGTGTAACTGTTATAAGCACGCACTGTTAACTACAGTTTGCTGAAGATCGCAACAGGGAAGCGTTGAGAGATGCGAGTCAGAGAAGCCAAAGCAAGGTGTGACACTCAAATGGGAGATCTGAAACCAACAAATTTTGTAAATAGTATTTTGTAATTTTAATTTATTTTCAAATAAATATTACATAGAACATTATTCGTTTCTTTTAGATATGTAAATTACATAAACATTGTGGAATTTTCAGTAAAGAAATTTGTGGAATTTTCAGTCTTTGGCGGGATTTTTCGCGCAACTGTCATGGCGTTGATGTACAATAGTTGTTTTTTGAAACGAACTGTACCATTTTGTACTAGGTGGCAAAGGGCCCCACAAGAACCTCGTGGAGGCCGCAGGTTCCCCACCTCTGCCATAGATCATGTTCTGGGCCTGAGTATGAGCAATGCGCATAGTGGAAGCCACTGTGATGCCATTGTATCCCTGACCACTAATGCCCTACCCAATACTTCAACAATATCAGTGGCGTAACGTACATTTCTGATATCCCGCATCAGAGGGGGGGGGCAGAGTTCTAGGGGGTCCAAAGCCTGATTGCTGCCAAGTACCTATCCTTTGTAAAATCCAACTGGGGGGCCCGAATATTCTCCGTTACGTCAATGAGCAATATTGTTTTCATTTGTGGATGTGAATGAACGCACATTTCGACCTTTATTCTCAACATCTTCTGCCTTACTTCATTGAATGTGCACTACCAGCGACAACCATTTGACGAAACATGATCCCTTCACAATACAAGGTTTGTAGGTGTCCATAGATGACGGAAATACTGCTCTCACGCGTCCATTTATACTGGATAATGATTTGCACTTCCATTGGTGGCCATGTTGTCAACACACATAGGCCTGTTCTATCGTGATTTGTACTCATATAACCTTGGGCACTCCGGTCTGCTCTTACTCTTTCTTCTTTGCCCTGCGCATGAGTCATTTCTCCTACGTTTCTGTCGTTGAAACGAGCAAAGGATGTGATTTCTTATGGTGATTGTTTTTTTTTTCACATGGTGTACAATTTTATCTGAAAAAAATCACAAAACTTACTTTTGGAGTGAATGAATATTAACGTTTCACTGTTCAGCTACACGAGGGCTTTCGGCGACGGACCTCGTAATTTTGAACCATGGTCAAGTGACAAGGATGACATCTCGACAACTTACTTTTGGAGTATCTCTCGCATTTAAAAATCATTCAGACTGTAAAAAAATTTAGCCATAACTCTTAGTAAAAAAACAAAAAACTCTAGAATTTTATATAGATATATTTTAGATAATTTATCTAAATGTTTAGTATTTTAAAATATGCTATGAAACAAGTTAAGTTATTTTTCTGTTATTCTTTCTTGTCTTCTTAAATGTCAAAATAAAAAAAAAATGTCGATTCAACTGAAAGTATATTAAAAGGGGTCTCAGGGGTGTTAACTTTTTCTGAAGGGCAGAAAATATAAACAATATTCAAATACATATAACTCTTTTAAATTAATATTAAATAATTCGAATCTTTTACACATTATTTATAAAGGAATGAGGCTTCAGAAAAGTGTCAAATGTTTAAAATATAATCATAATTAAAAAAATTATAAGCATATGAAAATAAGAAATTTTTTTATAAGGAATATTAATTAAGTTTTACTGCGCGCATACTATTTTCAAAAGTATTAGGTTTAATTACTAGCAATAAGTTGATTTATAAAGTTAAATGTATCCTTATTACACCCTAGTAAATTTAAATAAATAGAATAATAAATTATATTTTTTAAAAAATAAAAAAATTATATTTTGAAAATTTTTAAAAAAAATTTCAATATTTTTCAAATATTTTAAAAAAATTTCAATATTTTTTAAATATTTTGAAATACAAAAGACATTATTCTTAATTTACTAGGGCTTAACGTGTATGATACATTTTATAATTCTATAAAGTTTTATGCATCAAAGGCTACTATTTTAAAAAATAACGTGCGCGCAGTAAAATTAATTAATATTTCTTATAAAAAATTTCTTATTTTCATATGCTTATAATTTTTTAAATTATGATTATATTTTAAACATTTGACACTTTTCTGAAGCCTCATTCCTTTATAAATAATGTGTAAAAGATTTGAATTATTTAATTTAAATTTAAAAGAGTTATATGTATTTGAATATTGTTTATATTTTCAGCCCTCAGAAAAAGTTAACACCCCTGAGACCCCTTGGAAGTTACGATATTTACACGCAGTTACTTGTGTAGTGAAAATGGAGATATTGTTGCCTTCCTGGTTGTTTTTACTGACAACTTATTCATTCTGCGATATCATAAACAAATACACAAATCTGGTGATTTAAATTTCTCGATATAATGATAAAAGCTCCTTTTTGTCTCAAGACTAAAACAAAAATAAATTGAAGAATTTCGCATTTCCTCCAAAAGAATTAATATTTTAACTCGAGTGCTTGATTTCTCCCGGGTTAAATCTACTCATTAGGATGTCTGAATACATACGTTCATCGCGCGGCGAGTTTTTCTGTTCCAGGGAATAAAACATAAGTCGACATCAATTGTACACAAATTTCTCTTGCGATTCATATTCCCAGCAGACAAAAAAAAGCCGTCCCCCTCTCCTAACTACCACACCAACGGAAGGACTTTTGAGCTCTCGACAGATTTAACGTGCATCGCTTCCCTATACCACCCCCTTCTTCAGTGGTACTGGGCTCGAACTCATGACACACTAGCCATGATCCGATACCTTGATCACTTGACTACCAGGGCCACTGTAAAACTGGGATAGGGACATTACACAACCAATGAAAGAAAAAATGTGTTGGTTTCAGGTAAGATTACCAAAAATAAAGCTATCATTGTTAACGTCTCTCATTCTAGCAATTTAATTGGAACTCCCCCCCATTTTACGCACTTGTCACCATTTTAAAAATACATTTCCTCATTTCGGCTTACATGAGGGCTTTAAATTTTGGTCAATCTTTTGAAGAAAATACACACTCTTGGTTTATACACGGATTGGCTATATTCGCGCGGAAATACCTTATTTTTACAATTTAAAATTTTTTTTTGAAATTATTTTACTATTTTCTAAATTGAAATTTGGCTATGTGTTTACTGCTGTTAAACTAAAATGCGATCCTTAAACGACATCAGATCTAACGATCTGCCATATGCAGGGTCTTAAGGTTTACTCTCCTTGTGCGAATTGCAATGTGGCCCAAGCCACTCCTGCCCACATCTTAGGACAACGGTAGCCCAGTGGTCAAGGTATCGGATCGTCGCTGGCATGTCATGAGTTCGAGCCCAGTACCACTAAAGACCCGTCGTGTAGGGAAGCGATGCACGTTAAATTTGTCAAACGTCCTCCCGTTGGTGTGGTGTGGTAGTTAGGAGAGAGGATACCAGCTCAAATGTCCTCCTCGTCACTTGATCATGGTTCAAAATTACGAGATCCGTCGCTAAAAGGCCTCGTGTAGCTGAACACAGTGATGTTAATATTCACTCATTGCCCACATCTTGGCTTGTATTGGTTGCCGTAAGAGCCAGCTGTTTTCAAGTCCTGTTACATTTCTTCATTGCTTAAAAACGCATGGGTTCATGGTTCTAGATGTTTATGTCGGTCAAGTGGGATAAGAAACAACAACAACAGATCTAATTCCCAATTTTATCAGTTGTGTATGTATATAAAAGAGGTTTTGATTTTAAAAAAAAATGTAAAAGGCTTTCTAAATCAGTTCAAGGAACGTCATTGTTACTCATTATACAACAGATGATATTGCAGAATTATCATTTCTTAAGCAACGCTTGCCATTTATTTATTTCAACAATAGATCCAAGGGTTTCGTTTATTCTTCTTTAATCTCATTGTTTATCAGCAAATTTTGAAATTCATTTTAAATTAATGCAATGAAATCCGGTCTTTAATCTAGTTTCACCATGTCACTTCAATCTGCAAATTTTTATATCCTTCAAATTTCAGTAAGCTTTACGTGTACTTTATGCATTCTCTCAATAAAAGACGTACTTAAAGGAGCTTTAAATTTAATCCCTCTTTATTTCTCACATCATTATCATCACCCAGTAATATTGTTGTAACGTTTTTAAATATAGGGATGGAGCTTTAATGCAAATCTATCCCTAATTCCTTCCCACTCCATTAAGTTACGTAAGCACATCTCTCATTTGATTACGCGGAAAACGTGAAATGACATTAGATCAGGGCATAAGAGGCTATATTTTTTGCTTGTTTTTTTATGACGAAATGAAAGGGAACGTGTGCATTGTTCATGCTCAACTTAGCCTGAGGGCGGCAAAAAAGAAATGAAATTCGTTGAACAATTTTTAGAGTAATTATTAGTAAATTGATTTAAATTATGGATGTAATACATTAAAAGTATAGTTTAAATATAATATTATTTATTTATTTTTCTTTTTATTATAAAACTGAAGATCCATTTTAACATATACGAGTAGGTTTTAAAGCAGGGGTGGTCGATCCGCGGCCCACGTGGTACGGTGGAGTTACAGCAGTGAAACGCGAGTGTGTGAGTGAGTGAATAAATATGAATGTCCCACTATTCGGCTACACGAGGGCTTTTGGCGACGGACCTCGTAATTTTGAACCATTGCCAAGTGACGAGGATGACACCTGAGCTGGCACCCCCTCTCCTAACTACCACACCAACGGGAGGACGTTTCAGCTCTCGATTTATTTTACAAGCACGGCAGGTCTTCAGTGGTACTGGGCTCTAACTCATGACATGCCAGCCACGATCCGATACCTTGACTCCTTGGCTACCGCGGCCACAGTAAAACGCGAAAACTTACCGAAAAATCACACAAAAAATTTTATATGAATAATAACTAACCACATTTTTTTACAATTTTGTTGACAATAAATGGTCTTAGACAAAAAAAAAAAAAAACTCCTCAAAATTTGGATCATATTATGTTTGTGAATATATAAATGGTTTCTCTATTATGATCATATATAAAGCCAATATCGCTCAAACTAGCTGATATGCACCTAAAATAACTTACTTTTGTTCGAATCTTCAAGGACTAACCCTAACATAACAAAAAGTAAAAACTCAAAAGCCGCAAAGAAAACACTGAGTGTTTAATAATTATTTAGAATTAAATGATTTAAGTTACTCACTTTTATTTTATACCAATCTTAAGTGAACTTGTAAAAGATTTATTAAAAAGATCTAAAAATAAAGCTTGTACTTTTTTCTTATTATATTATTTTTAATTTCGAAAACATAAACTTTCATCGAAAAATGTGCTACTTACCTAAAAATCCTTTAATAAGCCTATAAGTAATCCATTTTTTTATTTTTTAGTATTTGTTTGTTTGTTTGTTAGAAAAGTTTGAAGTGGCTTGCATAATTTTTTTTATCAAATAGAGGCTCTCTTCCCAAAAAGGTAGGCCACCCCTGTTCTAATGGTTCATTTCAAGTCATTTTAAGAACTGAAATAAAATTTCATTTTAATACTAATCTTTTCCTTTTCCAAGCATATTAAATAAACATAATAGGAGGAAATTAAAATGCGTAAGGCAACAGAGTCTTCCACATTACAGGTCTGGGGTTCTATCCTCAACTTGGGTATCCTCAGCCTTCATCCCTTTAGTGGGTTGATAAATGAGCACCAAGTTTGCTTGGGGACTAAACACCGGATGTTTCGCTTCAGACTGCTTCCCTGATCGGGCATCTGCTCATGCACTTCTGAGCTCAATGGCCACGTACACTGAGATGGGCACAGTAGGTCTTGGCTCTCATGGGCTGTTGCGCCACTGAGTTTAGTTTAGTTTAAAGAAACGCAGTTTCAATAATAATTTTTGAAGTTGATGATAGTCGTGACTCGTAACACACAAAATATTGATAACGATTAATTTATTCAGTTCATTAATTTCTCCTGTAATTGGGATCGATAAGTTTCCAGATAGAACAATTCTTAAAAAGTTTTTAAAAAATCCAAATATGACGCGTTTTTGCACTACATATAAAAAGTAGCCAAAAGTAGACTCCAATCAAAATTTGGAATTTTTTTTTGATCTCTGAGATTTGGGAACTGAACATACAATGTTTCTCTAGATCTCTATAACGTTATAAATTTTACAATGCTTCGCTTAAAATCTAGTCACACAAAAGTCCTTCAACATAGAAATTTTCAAAAAATTTCTAAATCAGAATTTGAAAAACTCGTTTGATAGCAAACCATCTCAACCCTTAATTTCAGTGTTTCCTCTTGATTTCAGTGTTTTCCCTTAATAACTCTTAATTTCAGCTCGAAATTTTAGTATGTCCGTGGTGCCTATCTCTGTGCTATATCGTATTTCCCACAATTTCTTCCTGTAACTAAAACAGACAAGCTGAGCAAAATATGTATCATTATCAAAGTAACCAACATGTGCTACTGAAAACCGCAATGATTTGTAATAGTGCAGTGTATTAAATGACTCTTATTAATCAATAAATACAGGGCAGCCTTTAACTTAAAATGAAAATGGGCTTGGACGAGGGGATACCACTGGACGTGAATGTGACGCGCACACCAAGTGAATGTGATTGTCTGTTTACTCAGATAATGAATGGTGTGGACATAGATCTTTTCTTTATTTCTAATGAAACCTGGTTTCACCCGAGTGGTTATGTTAACTTACAAGATGACAAGCTCTGCGCAGCAGAGAATCCGCATAACTTCCACCATACTATTGCATGAAGGCTGGTGTTTGGAGTGCGCTGTTTGCATGCCACACACATTATTAGTTCCATCTTCTTTCATTAGATGGTAAATTTAGAGCGTTACATTTCCAATATTTTGAATCCATATGTGGTAACATTGATTGAGAGGGGAAAAAAACTACAGCTACTTCACAAAAGTATGATTAAACTGCCCATACATATCGCCGAAACATGAATCTAATCTACATAATTTTCTCTCCAGACAGAGCTGTTAGCAGAGGTTAGTCTGGTCTCATCCCTAGTTGGCCACTTAGGTCACCTTATCTTACTTTTTGTAGGAAATCCTCAAGTCTCTAAGGTGTATTGTAACCAATCCTCGTAGTCTTTAAGAACTGTAGCAGGACATTTCTGATGAAATTTCAGCAATTTCAATAGTCCAGATTCAATCTGCCAACTGCAACTTTCTGACCCGGACCCAAAATAGCCAAGGGATGAATAGTGGTCATTTTCAAACTCTGCTAAGGTTAGCGAACTATTTCTTTTCCTTTGCCGTGTTTCTTTGTAACCTGGAACTCTGTTGTCCTGGTATCTTTTATTTCCCCCATCCGGTATATCAACTTCAATTTAAAAAAAAATTAAATAATTCAAACAGAAAAAACTAATCTTAGTTTAAATGAAGCCCTGCCATAAAAAATTCTAAAAGACAAAAACAAATTACGTTCTTGTAAGTTTTTTTTTCTGAATTAGACTTCTGTCCAATATGACAACAGAAAATGGCCAAATTAGTGACAAATATTAGACCCAAAGATACAAAATTAGAAAATATGAAGAAAATATAATAAAATATATAAGAAATAAGAAAATCTTAAGTGGAGTAGAAAAAAGAAAAATATATATTTAAGAATATAAGAATGTCTTAAAAAAGCAGAAAGAATATTAAAAATTAGCATTAAAAACTTAAGTTAAACGCTATCCAAAGTAAAAAATTCGATTGAGGCAATTTAACTTAAAAAGAACCTGAAAAAAAAAAAGAATTGTATTAACATTTATTGAAATCAGAAACTATTTGAAACAGATGAAATCATGTTCGCTTGGATCAAAGTATCATCAAAGTGCAATGTGATGAGCTGAGAAAGAAATTGCTATAATTATAATTTACTTAGAAAAGTTAAAGAAACATTAAGTTGAAAATGATCGAAAACAGATAACTCAAAACAAAATTTAATTTCGGTTACATAAAAAAAAGTATAAATTTGGCTTAGATCACAAAATGAACTCTGCATCCAAAGTGCAAAAGCAAAGTTGGAAACAAAAAACGTGTTGCCGATAAGTAAAACTATTGAAAAAAAAATATTTTCTTAAATAATTTATTCGAAAACAATCGTAATTTTGCCACAACGAACAAATAAATGAATAAATATAACGATAAAAACAAAATGACACGGAACATTTGTAACAATTTCCAAATACTACACGAATAATAATTTATCACTTTCAGTGTTTGATACCATATCGTGTTGTGTCAGAGCTACGAAAAACCGTTTCAAAATTGGATTTTAAAAAAATCTAAAACAAAAAAAAATTCGGCAAATTTTTTTTGAGGTATAAACCATTATCACCTGGTTTTCTCGTGCCAATTTTCCAAGCTCTTCTAGGTCTTTAGGCTTTTGTGCGCATACATGCACAAATCCACTTATATTCTTTCTTTGATTACAATAGATTTCAATACAAATATAATAAAATTAACCTCTTTAATTGCGTTTGGCGGATTAGCAATTTAAGACTTCATGAATTTGAGCATAGTTCATTTTTTCTAATTATTGAATTTTTCAATGTTCAAGTGTTTGATTGATTCGATACAAATTTTAGAAGTGTATTTGGGATTATATGGAAATTTCTTTACTGCAGATTTTTCAAAATTCTCAAGATAAATGTAAATTTATCTTGAGTAAAAATATTTGTCAAAAAAACTTGCGTATTATTCAGTTTTAAAAAATAACATTGACATATACTAATATACGTATTTTTATTGGTGCAAAACTTTTTCCTCAAATATTGTAAGGATGAGCTTAATCAAATAACACTTATATCTAAAATCATAAAAAAACGAACAAATTAATTTTAATATTCTTTTTTACATGCTTTTATAAAAATATTCGTATGATTTAAATCATTATTTTAAATAAATTAGATAAGATGTGTGTGAAAATATTAACAAATATAATTTAGATCGATTCGTGAAAATTTACCAAATAAATCATTTATTGTCTACTGTAATTCGTAGAAAATTGATAAAAAAAAGATAATTAATAGATGGAAATATGTAATACAGCAATGCACTTAAGATTTCATTTAAAGCTTGTATTAAATTATTTTATTTAAATTTAAGAAAGAAATAATTAATTTTGAAAAAAAAAAGTTTCTCAAAGAAAAAACATTTTTTTTACCTATACTTTATTTTCCCTACATTTTCGGTAAAAATAAAGTACTACGTTTTCTGAATTTGGAGTATTATTTCTTCAAATATTTTGTCTGCAATTTTAATGAATCTAATTGAATATTCTCCTTTAAAAATTGTAGTATTTCGTTCATTAAAATAATGGTTGGAAAATAATTTGAAAGATGAATAGAATTTTTAATGACTTGATTTGAAAACGATTGGGTTTCACCAGTAATAGTTACATAATAAATTTAATTTTGAATCAGATGCATTCAATTGCAAAAGGTAAAGGGTAACATATTTCAAAATTTGAAATATAGGCTCTTTTTCATGAAGTTGCCTTCTTATTCAATTCTACTATTATTCACTCTCTCTATTTTTATCAATCGTTAATAAAAAGCATTTTGCAGCACTCAATTGAACTGAAATTTTATATAAAAGATTATTTTGGATGACAATACAGTAATTTAACTCTAATTAATAAAGATTAATTGATTTAAACTAATTATTCAAAGAATTATAAATCCAGCCTTGTTGGCATCATTTTTGGTGACTTAGTGACTATTTTGGCGATTTACAAAAATTTGAAAAGGTTTTTTTCCTCTCACATTTTAAAGCGCTCAATTTTTCTGAAATTTTCTATACACTATTGTTTTGGGTAACAATACGATAATTTAATTATAATTAATTAAAATTAATTGACTGAAATGAATTATTTAGAGAATCTCAGATACAGCCACGTTGGCTACATTTTTAGCGACTTGGGTCAAAGCTTTAAAAAGATTTTTTTTTCACGTTTCAAAGCTTTCAGTTGAACTGAAATTTTATATAGTTTTAAACAAAAACTAAATAACACGCTAGAAAGTTAATCGAACTAAAAAGAAAAAAAATAATTCTTAATATAGAATAAAATGATTAAGGAGAAAATTAATGTCATTGGAGTAAAAGCGGGGGTGCTCTACATCAATTGTTATAATTTCTTACTAGTTCTATTCCGAAATGCTGAGTTAGTGTAAAAATGTATTAAAAAAGCACCCCGCGCACTTTTACCGCAATGACATTTATTTTATCCTTAATCATTTTATTCTTATATTAAGAATTAATTTTTTTACTTTTTAGTTCGATTAACTATAGAAGCGTGTTTTTTAGTTTTTTTTAAAACTATAATTTATTTTTCATTTTTTAGTTCGATCTACAAAAAAAAGTGTGATTTTTTGGATTTCAAGCTATCATTTACTCATTGCTGAATGTATCCTGCATTTTCATATTTCGAGCCGGAATTACGTAGCTGCTGGAATTAATCTTTCTCTTCAATGGATATTAATTAACGGGTCTGAAGGATATTTACTCTCTCCGTTTACGAGGCCTTGGATCAGTCCCGTATCGTTATGTTTCAAAGATCCCGTCTCTATAGATACAGGTCAAACTAATAGAAGTGTGTTAAGAAGAAATATTAAGTGTCAATCGTATAATCGCCTTTTAAACGTATTGCTATAATGTTTGTTCGTATCATCACTTCTAAACGCGTATTGCTTTATAATAAAAATAATTAGCAGTTAGAACATAAACTCTTTTTTTTTCATGCACGAGTCCTTTTTTATTTCCATTTTTAGAAAAAACTAGACAATTGCTGTAAGAAATCGCTGACGCACACCCACCCTTCCCTTTCTCACATAAAGAACTTTTTTGTTTGTTTTATTTCTATTAACCACAAGTGTTTTCGTTTTTTAGGGTAGCACCTTAATCTTTTATTTGCTAAATCTGAAAATGGTACATGCAATAAATCACAAAATCTGAAAATGGTATATGCAATAAGTCGCCAAATCTGGAAATCGTTATTCCTGATGTCCTGATCTGGACAAAGGAACAAAATTATGAAATTTTTGTATTGTCATCGGTCCTTGATAAGTGTGCAAAATTTCGAATTAATCTGTTTTTTTAAAGTGGGTAATAATCGAGCTCAATGATTCCGTTACATACAAGTGAAGCTTATAAAAGCGTGTTAAAAAAGAAATATCTGCTTTCAAATGACTTGTTTATGTTTATCTTCCGTTAAGTGTTCAACCAAAAGGGTAAAAGTAATTTCCAATCGAAGTTTCAGTTTCCCTTTACTTCATTGACATCTACAAGAAACAGAAATGCAATTTTGAGACGGGTGTGAACATTTCAGCAGGTTTTTTTTTTCGTGTTATTCAATTTTCTTTCGCGGCGTCACACTTTTTATTGTAGACTTGTGCTTTAGCTTAGGAACGTCATTCAAAAAAAAAAAAAACAGTCATTCTGAGAATCGTTTGAAATCTCAAAGATGTAACCCTTAAAACACTTCCTGGGTATTCGTCATATTCTCTTCCAAGAATTGATATTTCAGTTCCTCATTCTGATAGCCTGGAGACATTTCTTAATCTTTTTTCGTTACGTGAAATTCGATCGCTCTTACTGAAGTGTCTTAGAAAATTGTTCTGCGTGAAGTTCCATTTTCAACTCCTTCGATTTTTTTTTATGCATTCAATGTTTTCACCGTGAGATTTAGCGGAATGATTTTTATCATCTCCTAAATTTTCACTATATTTTTTTTCTTTTTGCAACATTCGAATCTGAAATCAGGTATTCGACAGCATCTTTCTAAACTGCTACGGAGTATCGAAGAACGATGCCAATTATTTTCAACAAACAATGCAATAAATACAGAAATTGCTTAAGGTATTTGATTGATTTGGAATCTTATTTTTGCACAAAAGCGTTTTAATAAACAATCTTTTCTCAAATTTAGTGTCACTTGCATTAGAATACAGATATTAATTTTTTAAAGAATATCATTTTAAAAAAACTATTTAAATGCAAATTTTTCGGAAAAAACTAGCAAGGAATGACATATTTTCAAAACCTCGTTTTGTGAAAATTGCTTCTATAATAATAATATTTTGCCTATACATAGCTAAGATTTATCTACAGAGCCTGAACCAGGACGTTTGAAAAATTTACGGTATTTTCAGAGTTACTGCCGATTGAAACCACAGTGTTTTCTTTATAAAAAATTCTTAACCTAATATATTAAAATAGCCGCCCATCCGGTATAGTGGTCAGTGAAGCTGACTGCGGTGCCGTAGGGACTAGGTTCGAATCCCAGAGAAGGCATGGATGTTTGTGTTGTGATCCTTTCTTCTGTTTGTGTTGTATGCCCCCGTGTTATACATTGCGTGGTGCACGGGGTTTATAAATGTTTCAAAAAAATATATTAAAATATGAGTAAATAATCCATACCTAAACTATATATTTCCTAGTTCAGGCTCTGTACAGAAGTCTTATCTATATACAGGTAAAATATTATTATTATAGAAACATTATTTCTATATAAGGATAGTGTTCTTAAAATGTATCTTTCAAGTAGCTGAAAGAGCGAGACGTTATATTAATTATTCATCACCACCATATTAGCTACATTTAAATGTAATTCATCTACACAGTTTTTGAAGAATTTGTCAAATAAAAAAAAAATAAAGGTGTAAATTTACTATTGAATTCCATTTGAACACATCGTGTGGCCGCATTAGCTTAGTGGTGAAGGTAACGGACTCGTGGCTGGCGTGTCATGAGTTCGAGCTCAGTACCACTAAAGACCCACCATATAATAGAGCGCTGCAGATAAAATCCGTTGAGAGCTCAAACGTCCGCCCGTTGGTGTGGTGTGGAAATTAGAAGAGGTGGGGTGCCAGCTCAGATGTCGCTCTCGTCACTTGACCATGGTTCAAAATTACGAGGTCCGTCGCCAAAAGCCCTCTGGTAGCTGAAGAGTGTGACGCTAATATTCACTCACTCCAAAGACTGATATCGCGAAAATAAACATTACGATTAATTTCTCTTAATTTAAGCATTAGTATTTCTTTTATCATATTGTAGTATTCCTCGGCAGTAATTCATCCAGTGCTGGTTTATCCATTAGGGCGCTTGGGGCGAGCACCCAGGGGATCGGGCCCAGAAGGGAATGAAAGGGCCCGGATAAGCTGGACTTAACCAGGTTTTCTGGCAATAAATTTCAATCCGCCTGTGCGAATGGGGCCAGTAAATCTTCTGCGCCATGGCCCGAAATGAGCTTAAATCGACACTGAATCCATCCAGTAATATATAACTCACTCCTCGGCCCAAATTGGATACTTACCGAGTCCTTTATTTTTCATATTGTGGGTAATAGTTATTGTAATTTTCTTCAGTGGAAATAAATTTTGCACTTCATTTTAAAACTCTTCAATCCTTCTCTCTCCTCTCCTCTCCTCTTCTCTCTTGCAAGGTTTTTTTCTTTTTTTTTTCTGAAATAAATCAGATTGACATAATTCATGCTCTAGATGTAAGGAAAAACGTTTTAAAAATTTCTACTATAAAATAATTGAAAAACAGTATGATGGAAATAACTTTCATCATGCAAATTAACTTGTTAAGCTCAGTACAAAATAAATAAAAATATAATATGTCTTCGTATCATTTTTACTCCTTATGACAATAAAAAAAAAATATTATTGTTCTGATTTCATCTGCACCGCGATACCTCATCGTCAGAGTTTTCGTCATCGAGGCCATCTTCTGATAACTAACCGCCTTCTAACTGGTCCAAGTAATCTTCAATGTTTTCCTGGTCCTCTCTTCAAAATTTCTCAACAAAAATGGCATAAAAGATACACGTAATAAAAAACATTTGAGTCATACTTTAAAAGTGAAACAACCGCTTAGCGATGTAAATTTCTGTCACATGGCTTTGAGAAGATTATTTGTGGCCGCGGTAGCCGAGTGGTCTAGGCATAGAATCATGGTTAGCGTGTCATGAGTTCGATCCTAGTGCCATTAAAGACCCGCCGTGTAGGGGAGCGATGCACGTTAAATCTGTCGAGAGCTCAAAAGTCCTCCCGTTCGTGTGGTGTGGTAATTAGGAGAGGGAGGAGCCAGCTCAGGTGTCGTCCGCGTCACTTGACCATGGTTCAAAATTACGCGGACCGTCGCCAAAAGCCCTCGTGTTGCTAATCAGTCGACGTTAATATTCTCTCACTCACTCTGAGAAGATTATTTGGTGTATTCGATATAAATTGCACAAAAAATACCAGAAGCACAAACACAAACATTTTTTCCACTCATCACTTTTTTTTTACCAAAAAAAAAAAAACACTCAGATTAATTATAAAAAAATATTCAAGAAGTCGTATGTTTCTTCTTTCCAACCACAACAAAAAAATGGAATGATAAGTTCAAACCCCTATAATGATTGTGGCACGTGATTTTGTTTTGATAGCAACGTTTTTTGCTACGGAATAGTCGCTAAAAAAGTTAAGAACAGCAACTAATTTACAGTACACCTGTTTTGAGCATAGTTTTTTGTTCACTGTTATGACGGAAATTTTTTTCCCATCATCATGCACAGAAGGGTTAAATTCTAATTTTGTGTCATAGTAATGATAGGAATTAAAAGCTAAATAAAAAACTTCTGTTCTAAAATTGACATTCATTGCAGAAACCTCAAAAATTGACAGGAAGACCACCTGCTCTGCAAATAGGGTCCATATTGTGATAACGGATCATTGCCATTGAATTTTTCCTCATTTGCAAGAACTAAAAGTCAAAGCGAAGAAAGGAATAAATCCTCTATACATCATCTTACTGTAAAAGCAGACGGTAAACTTAAAGTATTAAGGTCAGGTTGATTTAACACTCCTTTATAAGCTTCACTTTTATGTAACGGAATCTTTGAAGTCAATTTTTACCCACTCTAAAAGTCATATTAATTCGAAATTTTGCTTACGAGTCCAGAACCGATGACAATATAATAATTTAATAGTTTTATTTCATTGTCCTCATCACAGGATAAACGATTTCCCATTTTCAGATCCCATCCCGCATCTGGCGACTAATTTCAGATCCCATTTACAGATTTGGCGACTAAAAGATTAAGTTATAACTTAGTTCGATTAACTATAAAAGGGTGTTTTTTAGTTTTTTAAACTATAAATTATTTTTTAGCACTTATTTCTTCAAATTTTAAACTTAAATTACAAAGCAGTATTTTGAGGCTGCAGCGCATTAAGAAGTTTAAAACTCATTAATCTTTCATTAAATTTGAAGCAAAAGATTATTAGAAATGGGAATCTCGCAATCTTATATAACAGACAGTTAACGAGGAAGGCACTTGAGCTGGCACCTCCCCTTCAATATTTCCACTTAGCACCTACGTAAGGTCTGAAAGTTTCCTCGACAGATTCAACGTGCATCACCCCACCACAAGACATGTTCTTAGTGTCATTACGACTAGAAAAGCATCTGGATATTATCTGACAGTCTTAGCGCTATCCAACATCTTTCTAACTGGCATAAGGTGAGTGATAACTCAGGAGTGGCTATTTTGGAGAAACTAAAACGTCTTTCATCTTCTCGCGCGATCCATTTTCAATGGGTTTCTTCGCACGTTAACATGGCGGGCAATGAGATTGCTGACGCCCTAGCAAAAGATGGTGCAGCTGAACCCACTAGAAACTCGGCCCTTCTCACCTATTCAAAACTGCACTCCATCTACATCAGCAACAGGCAATCAGCTATTAATCCTTCTCATCACTAGTATGAGGCTAAATGCCCTGGTATAGTTCTGTTTCCCTTCAATGCAGCAGGCAGGAACAAACTATTCTAACTCGTCTCCGGAGTGACCATCTCCAAACTTTGACTTTTAAGGATGGAAACAAAGTTCTTCCGACTTGTGTTTAGGTGATCTGCCTGCCAGGCATATCCAGAACACATTCTTGACTGCCTGGGGCTTACAAAACATCTTTATGAAGTCCCTCTAACGGTGTTGGACTTTTTGAGAGTGAGTGAAATCATGGACTTGGTCTAGCTTGTCTAGACATGGAGATGAGCAACAACAACGCGACTAAAACCCAGGATTTGAAAGGAAGCAAAGGCTGCAACCAGTTTGCGATCATGGTCAATTGGCTGCTGTAACCATGGGAAAATGTGAGGAATGCTAATGCAATGTATATATTTTTTTTCCTTTTCTTAAATACATGTATGTCATCTTTAAAAACTACTCTATAAAGCAGGCAATGTCCCCTCAAACCTCATATGCATTAATCTCCTCTGGATTTATTTGTTTTATAATATCGTCATTTTTCCAATAGTTGTAAACCTCTAAATATTCTTGTAATCTATTTTTTGGTTTTAGGAATTTAACTGTGTATTAAAGCCTTTTATTATCTTGTAAAGAAGGATGTTTGTATAACTAAGATAAATTTAGAGATGTAAATTTAATTGTAAAGACAGTAGTGACAGATAAAAGTACCTGCCAGTACAGTCTTTACATACCGTTTTCCTATAATGTAACAAACAAGCTTCTAATTTAGAATGCCTTATACTATCGTTCTTTAATCCAAGAGAATCTAATGTCCAGAGATCCGAGATTTTTGCATCATTAACATATAAAGAGTAATAACTGATCTATTGCTGCCCGACCTAGTACGGGGGTTACGATACTCGGCTCGTTATCGAGTGGGTTCGAATCCCGAATAAGGCATGGATGTATCTTCGGGAAAAGAAGTAGAAATTTTGCCTGAAATGGATTCCAATCTCAAATGGAAAGCAGCGTGCCTCTTCTGTTCTGTGCTGGGATAATCGTTTGTAATAAAAGGCTATATTTTTCGGTCTTTATGTATCCCAGTATGAAACAAGTGACAACAACAACAAATAAACCATTTGTAGACTCAAACTTATCGAATTTTCCGATACAAATTAATTAACTTGCCTGTGAATAGCTTTTCAGCAATGTCTGCTCCTAACAAAATATGTATTTCATTTTCTGAATTCTCTAAAATAAAATTATCAATAAGAAAAATTTTACGTTTAAGTTCCAGAACAAACGAGCTAATATGAATTCTAAGTATCCCAGGAACAAGTGTCTTTTTTGTAACTTTTTAAGTTACAATGATAGATATTTTCAATATTACTGATATGAGTTAGATATTTATTATGATTTTTCATAATCTCTGATTTCCTAAAAAAGGCCATGGCATGTTCTTCACTGATAAATATGTGGATTCTCTTTGATGAATTCGCATATTTAGAAATACAGCTTCTATGTGAATCCTGATTGTCAATTTTGTGTCTTGACCATGGATCAAATTTATGAGGTCGTCACCAATACCACTCATATTACTTTAGAGTTCAACGGTAACAGTCACTAAACTCAGTAGAGAATGGATAATAATAATGGTTTGCTAAGTCGTGGTTTCAAGCGTTTCATAGTTTTATGTTTGCTTCCAATTATTTTATTGCTATATTTTACGGAACTTTAGAATTCTTTGTCTGCATCTTATTTAACTTAGTTATCAGTCATGTTTAAATGTTGAAATCTGTCATCTAAAATCTCAATAGTTACCTGTATCTCTTAATATCTAACTTTAGGTCTTTTTTTTATTTCTTCTTTAAAGTAATCAATTTTGTTACCATCATTATTTTGTTTGTTTTTTCGTTCAGTATTATAACAGTATGCATCTCTTTCTCTGCCTTATTTCTGTACTTAATTTTCTTCCTAACCAGTCTTAATTAAGAATTTAAAATATATAAATTACTAATGGATTCTGATAATTTGTTCAGCATTTTATTGCAGCTAGTAATAACTTAATATTCTCAAATCATTACGATATTCCAAAGATTAAATACGTCACATATATTATACATACAAGCCTTCAAATGTCAGGTAAAAAATCTATCTTGACTTTTAGTATTTTCAAAAATATAGGCAGATTAATTCAACACGAGTATTATTAAAAAAATGTCCTACCTATTCTGTTGACACAAGGAGAGCTGAAGCATCCAAATCAGCAGCAATATATTTTAGCCGTGATGTAAACTGAATCACGATTCCAAGAACGCTTAATCATCTTTAATTAAAATTATTTTGTTTATAATTAAAACATTATGTTAAATTACGAACGCAAGCGATAACTACACAAAACTAACAGAGCTCAGAGAGATAAAGAGCGTGATTGCGCAAGGATTTTGTTTCTACTTAAAAAAATACAACGCACTTAAAGCGTCCTCTAGTGGAAGATAGTGTACTTAATTAAAATGTTGACACATTTTTCCCAATCTTTCTCTCTATAAGTGTTATGGAAAAATGATTACAACCATATAATGAAATAATATAAAGATTTTTTTTTAAATCGAAACTATTGTCAAACCATCTGGAAAGCATTGTCACCAGAGTTGAACGTCTTTCTCAACGCCTAGTGTTAAGTGTCTATGTTTTCATTTTCCTATGCATAATGCGTGACTTTTTGTTCGAAGAAACCCGAGACCCTCGTGCAATGCCTTTATCTTTTGAAGACTTGAAATAGTGTGTAGTGTACAGTAAAAAAATGGAATGAAATTAAACCTGACATAATTCAAAATTCGTTTTAAAAAGTGTAGGATACTTAACAATATCTAGTTTGAACGAATATTATATTTTTATGGATCACAGAGTAACAGTGATAGTGAAGAGTAACAGAATTCATTGATACGCCTGAATACACTACACTGTTCAAATTAATTTTGACAAATGGAAAAAAAAACAATTTTTTTCTAAGATCTTAGCTTTTAATCATTATATGTATATCCTTTGATTGAAAAATCTCTATATTAGTACGGTGTACATCCTCTTTTAACAGAAATTACCTCCTGAACACGTTTTAGGATTACTCCGCAAGTGTATCGCACATGTTCTTGACTTTATTATCGAGGAACTACACTTGTATAGCAATTTTTATCATCTGTTCTGTTGTCAAGCAATTCATCTTTGCAAAACTATTCTTGAGAATACGCTATAAGTTCTCAATAGGATTTAGGCCTGGGGAATTGCCAGGTCAAACAAGCACTTGTATTTTATTTCCTCGTATAAAAGTCTAGACTGATATTGAATTGTGACAAAGAGCCAAGTTCAGTTGAAATGTTCCGTCAAATGTTATCATGAATTGAACAATCCTAATGCGTTATATTTCTATGTAATTGACAGAATTCATCATGCGCTTAAGAGGAATTAAATTTACAGTGTGCCATTTGTTGTGGAAAAATCTCAAAACCTCTTCAGATGGTTATTATACAGTCTGTTCGATATGATCTGGTAGCAGATTTTCACCTTCAACAGTCTTTGAGTACAATTTAGATATTAACTTCAACATTGTACTCTAATAAATCCTTTCGAAGGTCTGTGCTTGTCTTCCTTGGATTTATTTTGAAATTTCTGATTAGAATTTTATCAGTTCTTGGAGTAGTTTTCCACTTGCGCCAATATTTTCCTTTTCTCTTTAGAGCAGATGTTCCGAAATCTTGAAATGCTCTTAGAATTCTTGAAACGCTTGATTTACGCACATTAACTGCCGTAGCTTATCTCTCACAGTCATAAAAGTGTGTTCGTTAAGAGAAATTATTTCCGAACACTTCCTTCCAAGTATTATCCATCTTTGAACAAGCAACATTAATACGTGTTTCACGGAACACAAAATTATAACCACCAGTTACCGCACTGAAATGCCTACAACTGAGCTACTGATACACCAAAACTAGTCAAACGAGTAAATTATAGTCACACTACCTCTCGGAAAATATAACCGATTTGTGGCACAGTTGGTGCCAACAGGGTGGACATCCCTGGTAATCGCATACCAACTCAGACAAGAAAAATATGTTTGTCCCAATTAACTCGAACAGTATAGTATTACGGAAGACGAATGTGGCTAATTTTTCATGCTTTCTAATAATGAAAGTTTTTTTACGTATATGACACTTACTTTAAATAAATAGCATTTAGATGCACGTAAAAATCTCATTTTTATGCTCATCATTTCTTTATTTTTAAAGCTTTTACTGTTATATTGTAATAACCCTCCTTCCCCTCTACCCTGTGACCCAGCTAAAAGTGTGGAAGGAAGTGAAGGATGATTTGACATGATAATTTACAATTATTTTATTTAACATTTTAATCAACTCAAACACAATTCAATGCAACAAAATAAATAGGATGGTCCCAATCAGTCAACAGAGGGAGGGGACGAGAATCACGTTTTGGGAGAACACATCTAATAAAGCACTTTATAATAAAAGTTCTTCTATCTCAATATTACTTTAAACGGTAGATATGTAACTATTGGCCGCTTAACCTCTTTAATACTTTAAATATCAAAGGTAATATGAAGGTGACAATACCTGAACTGTAGGAAGTCTTCTAATCAATTAAGGTTTAATTTATCAGTATCAACTTTCTGTCTTAAATCTCTCACAAGGCCTTTCTAACCTTGTGGTAACCTCTGGTTACTCCTTACATCCGAACTACATCCTTACATCCGGCTAGAGGTGTAGGAGGAATAGAATAAACCACAGACATTATTTCCAATCTAAGTAATTTATTAATTCTTATTAACAAATATTGATCAGACACAATACAATTCTAATTAAGGTATGTGAACTATGGTAGAGTGCGGAGGTGAGATACTCTAATGCGGGGATACTATTACTGACCCTCAACTGAATCTAAGACAGCTTAAATGTGCTCAATTACAACTACGTCGCACACTAATAACTAGCTTCTTAAGAACACAGTACCTGTACCTTTAATGTAGCGGATCCTACCCTGTAACTTGCAGGCACTGTCTTTGGCTTGTTCAATGTCGTAGGTTCCACGCTCTGCAATCCTTTTCCTAATTCTCGAACTTCAAGTTCACTCCTACTTGCACACATCTACGTATCAACTTCAGCTTGTCAACAAAAACGTGTCAACAATCACTTGCCCCCTTCCTTTCCTTCACTTTACTTAACTTATAACCTCTTACTTCACTCTCTTGTCAACTCGCGAAAACCGAATTTATATAAATACCTCA